>PVIA01009577.1:0-59876 GCA_004024845.1 Tonatia bakeri
AAGCACCAGAAAGAGACTAGGATGTTAGCAAGAGTCCCCAATACACATTGTGAATACACAAACTCCAGAAACTTACACAGTAATTCTAATGGAAAGTGGAAACATCGATAAAATGTCATTCTGAAAGTAGGAATATCATTCTCCCAGTAGACACATGCACACACTGTTAAAACAAACTCAAGTGTATAATTTTATGTTTGAGAAAATACTGTTTTTATAACACAAAATGCAAACAAAGATCTTGCTCAAAGGAAAATATAAAAATAATTTTTTAAATCAAAGATACAAGAAGAAAAGAAAAAGAATACAAATATTTTTACACTTGAGATGGCTTGAGTCAAAAACCTTTTAAGAACTAAAGAGCATAATATAACTACAAAGGAAATAAGCATACGTAATTGTAGAAGCAGAAGTATGGGAGCCACTAACTTCTCACAGTGAACCAGGCAAGTTCTCACTGAAGAGGTGGCACTGGAGGGTTAACATGCATTTACTAACATGCAAGAAAGAGTTTGCTTGGCTGGTCTACATTCCTCAAGCTCTGCACATTCCCAGAAAGGCTGCCCTCAACACTTGCCCGTGACTGGCTTCTGGGAGATGACTCTCAGAACATTATGCCTGATATGAGTGTTTTTTGTATACCTGAGACCTTGGGCCACACTGTATTCAGTTTGACCTCTGGGGATGGTTGGAGTCCAAGCAGGTGGTGACAGTTCTGTGAAGGCTGCACCCCCTACGTGACTGACCCCCTCCCCCAACAAAAACCCTGGACAGAAAGGCTCAGGTGAGCTTCCCTGGTTGGCAGTACTCCTGCCTACTGACACAATGTTACTGGGCGAATTAAGTATCTCCCAGTGCAACTCCACTGAAAGGAGATACTTGGAAGCTTGTTCCTGCTTCCTCTTGGACTTCACACCATGTGCCTTTTGTCTTTGCTAATTTTAATCTGTATCCTTTCACTGTAATAAAACATAACCCTGAGTCTAACAGTTTTCCTAAATCCTGAGAGTCCTAGCCAATCACTGACCCTGAAGGTCGTCCTGGGGATCCCAAACTCAACCAGAAAAGGATAAAACAACATGCACACCAAGAACAGCAAGTGTTCGGTTCAGAAATAGAAAAAAAAAAAATAGGAGGCTAGCCCTGGCGGGCATGGGTCAGTTTGTTGGGCCTAGTCCCGCAAAGCGAAAGGTCACCATTTTGATTCACAGTCAAGGCACATGTCTGGATTGTGGGTTCAATCCCTTGCCAGGTGCATGGGAGAAGCCATTGATGTTTCTCTCTCACATCCATGTTTCTCTCCCTCTCAATCTCCCTCCCTTCCCTTCTCTCTTAAATAAAGATTTTTTTAAAATAGGAGACTATAAAAAAGAAATATAATTTTACATATAAATTGATGTCTACACAATTTAAAAAGTTAAGAAATTTGCAACATCTAAATTAAGGAATATTTTTGTGGAAGAATACAAAAGATAGAGAGACATTCTGTTCTGAGCAAGAAAACACTCAATATTATCCAATATTAAAAAGTACTATCCAAGTAAAAGTATCCATTACACCCGTATAAGTGAGTGATTTAATGCAAATCATTCCAGTTGTTTTGGGGTATTTCTGAACTCAGTAAATTCTCAGATTCTTAAAATTTCTACTTTAATCTGGCAAGATGACATCACAGTAAATGACAACACAAATTCTTTTTCTCACTACAAATACACATAAAAATAACATTAAGGAATTTAGAAGATAAACACAATATCCAAAAAATTCAGGTGGAGGAAGGGGCAAGGCACAGAAATCAGTATTCAAGCAATTTCAAGAAACTGAGATGCAAAATGACAGCTGAACACTGCAGAAGAAACCCAACCCAGAGCACACAAGGACTGGGGGAATACATCTGAGAAAGACCTTTATCTGCCATAAAGATTTTCACAGGAGCTTAATTCAGAAACTTGTAGCATTCAAGTCCCAATGAGAGACACAAGGATTTAAAAAAGTCTGTGGACATCAGCAGACGCCACCCCTATGGTATTTATATCAGGTTACCCAGAAACCAAGGTGTCTCACCACCAAGACAAAACGAGTTAAAGCTTCTTCAGGCAACTTTTTGCTATTTGCTTCCATATTTACCCATAAATTTAAAAATTATACAAAAGTTTGCTTTAAAAGTGAGAGCCATTTACCATTTGAATTTATGGGCAAGTATGCCCTCGCAGTAAGTGTATGTAGATCAGATGAGTGTGCTCCAGACTCAATCTCTCTTGGTGCTAGTTGTCATGGTGAGTTTTGAAGATTATATAAAACTGAAACCCAAATCCAGAGCCAAAGCTTCTGACCACTTTTATGTATAATGTTCCTGGACCTATTTCATTACTTCAAAGGTCAACTTTTGAGAGTGCCATTCATGTCTATGAGATTAATTTCTCTTCATTGCCACTTTACTGAAATGCGTAATTATGGGGAAGGACGGGGAGTGAGGGGGACTTTTTAAAAGGCCAAAATACACAAGTTTACAAACTAGTTTATCTCCAGAGTGCTAAGTGGACTTTGTTTCAGTAAACTGACTGGTGGACTTCCACTCAAGATGGACGACTAAGCAGATGTGGAAAGACCACCTGACCTCCAACTCAAACACAGAAATGGCTAAAATATAACAAAGTGTAGTTTGATAAATATGTAACTAAGTCTGCACCCAAAGAGGCAAAGTTTTCAAGTGCCAGAAACAAAAAAGTTTTCAAAAACTCAAAACCCAAATGGTGAGGCACAGACGCAAGTGGGCCACAGGGGTCATCAGTACCCCTGTTAGGAACAGGACAAAGGTTTACAGGTAAAAAATAAGTAAAGTCCCTCAACAAAGCCATACAACAGGTTCAAGTCCATGTCATCCCTGGAGTCATTCACAAGAAGTCAGAACACCAAACAAGCTTTATGTATAAAGGCATAACCAAAGTTTGTATTATCTGCACAGTACACAGAAGGAACTAAGAAGTTTCAAGTCAAGGAACTAAGAAGAAGCTTGTCTGGGAGCTTCCAGGCTGGTGAACTTGCGGAAACTGGGAAAGAATGGTACAGCACACTCAGAGGGCATGGAATCTCTGGGCCCTTTCCCACATACCTTGCCCTATGCAACTCCTCCATCTGGCTGTTCCCAAGTTATATCCTTTTCAAATAAATAGGTACAGCCCTGGCCAGGTGGCTCAGTTGGTTGGAGCATCATCCTGATACACCAAGGTTGCAGGTTCAATCTCTGGTCAGGGTACATACAGGAAGCAACCAATGAATGCATATGTAAGTGGAACAACAAATCGATGTGTATGACACGTGCCTCCCCCCTTCTTCTCAAATAAATAAATAAATAAATAAATAAATAAATAAATAAATAAATAAAATTTCAAATAAATAGGTAATCTGTCCAGTGGTTAATGACTTAGGGAACATTCATGTAAGGATGTGACCTCCAACCCTATATCTTCATGTCCTGACACCAGTTTTGCTGAGACTTCAGAAACACCGAATGAAAAACTGGGAGTAAATCTACTATAAACCAGAAGGAATCCAAGGAATCCAGTCCATACTAATGATCATCTTCCCCAAGACTGAAGCCAACATTTCTCTTCTCTGTTCGGCCCTAAGTTCAAGTTCCTATTTAAAAATCTCATGTTGCCCTGGCTGGTATGGCTCAGTGGACTGAGTGCCAGCCTGTGACCCAAAGGGTCATGGGTTCAATTCCTGGTCAAGGCACATGCCTGGGTTGCACCTCAGGTCCCCAGTAAGGGGAGTGTGAGAGGCAACCAATCCATGTTATCTCTTGCACATTGATGTTTCTCTCCCTCTCCTCCTTCCCTCCTCTCTGAAAATAAGTAAATCTTTAAAAAAACCCAACACTATTAGAGTGAGTCAACAAACACAATAAACCAAGAAGCAACGACCTAGAATCACAGAAGCAGTGCGAAAAAGACCGCAAGTATGTGTAAAATGTTCAGGACTGTAACGGAACAATCTATGAAAATGGGTAAATATGAAAAAGAATCAAAGAAAAATAAAACAAACTCAATGAATAAAACTCGAAACACAAACAGCAAGCAAGAGATTAAAAAAATAAAATTATGAAGGTAAAACATAAATATGGAGAAATCACATAGAATTTAGCAGAGATAAGAAGAGATGGAAATTACAAACAAGAAGAAAGCTAAAGAACTGAATGAGAAACTCCAGCATGTGTCAAACAGAAGTTCTAGAAGCTCATGAAGGAAATGAGGCACAGATGCAATTTAAAGAGATAATGGCCGAGAATTTCAGAGCTGAATAAATGAGTTCTCAAACTTCAAGTCCTGAGCAGGATAACTAAAAATAAATCCACACCTAAACAAAGCAAAGATGGAGCAAAAACTCTTCATGACTGCGAGTACTAGAAGATAGTCAAGACTAACAACAAACCTCATCAGTAAAAAAAATACCAAAAGATAGCAGGCATATCTTCAAAGTTTTTAGAGAAAATAACAGTCAACCTAGCAAACTATATCCTAATAAAACTATTATTCAAGTCTAAAAGAAAATTCAGTTTTCAGATCTGTAACAGTATTATTCACTGTTGTAAAAACTAATAAAGCCGCGGGCTGCGAACCAGGCATCGCAGGTTCGATTCCCAGTCAGGGCACATGCCTAGGTTGCAGGCCATGTCCCCCAGCAACCGCACATTGATGTTTCTCTCTCTCTCTCTCTCTCTCCCCCTCTCCCTTCCCTGTCTAAAAATAAATAAATAAAATTTTAAAAAATATATTTAAAAAAAAACTAATAAAGCATTGAGCTGAACTATATAAAACTAGCTCAGCTGGCTGGAATGCCATCCAGTACAATGGAAGGTTCTAGGTTCAATCCCCAGGCAGGCATGTACAGGAGGCAACCGATCGATGTTTTCTTCTCCTCTCCCTCCGTCTCTTCGTGTGCGTCTGTCTCTCTGTCAAATCAGTAAATATATCCTTGGGTGAGGATTAAAAATAAACAAAACCACCAACAGCAGATCACTTCTGATCTGCAAATACAGCAACTTTATACAGTTCAATACAGTATTTACCTTAAGAATATGGAAAACATTTAGAAGTTAAATTTTAAAAATAATTAGCAAAGGCATCAATAATATATGTTGATATCTAAATACATGGGCTAAAAGTGAATATACATATTAATTTGGGAAGTAAAAAATGAAATTAATATATCAAACTATAATAATTGTTCTAACTAAACTAAAGCTTGAAAAAACCCATTCTAATTACAATATGAAGGGACAATTGAGATAAAAGTTTAATTAAAAGTAAGGTAAAACTTTGCCTTGACAAAATACGTGAGGCCCCAAAATTCAACTGCATAAAATAGAGTCAGTTGTTGGAAAGTGAAATAACTGTGTGTAAGCTTTCTTTGCCAGCTAAACTAAGACTAACACAAACTAAGACTGTAGTCTGACACCTAGCTGAAGCTGTTGTTCTAAGGATGACACTTTGAAAACAATAGTTATAAAATATCAGCAAGAATTCCAAGCATCTCTCAATAGCTGGCCATTTTTCCCATTTGATTCATAAAAATTGGCTCAGAAAACCACCGGGACACAGGGCCTCTGTCACCCATGTCCCTTCTCTGATGTTTCCCAACCCAACCTTGCTCGACTCGGCTCTTCTGTCCTTACTCCAGGGAAAATTTTAACCTGCCTGTCTGAGAATGAGGAGGCAATCATTGTCAAAGTATATCTAGATTTGAATTAATACAAGGTTTTACTGTAAGACCCATCAGTGCAGGATCACTGAGAAACTTGTATGTATTAGTTCATTCAGTCCTCATAAAACAGTTATGTAAAGTAGGTTCAATTACTATCACCCCTTCAAAGGTGAGGAAACAGGTTCAGAGACCTCAGGTAACAGTCTTAAGGTCATATGACAATGTAAATAATGGTTGGGGGAAGGGTCAAGATCTGAAACTATGATATATGAATATATAGCCCTTGCTCTTAAAACCTATGCTACACTAGCTCTCTAGTTAAAAGACTGGTCCATTAGTAATGAAATAAGAGATTAAACTCAGGCAGTCATGAAAGAAAGATCGAGGACAAATCAGAGGCAAAACCGAATGACTTGATGATGACTCTATGATGGAGAAACAGCAGTTAAAGCAAGGAAAAACATTTCACATTCTAAACGATTACCCACTTTCTGGTGTGAGTAATTCACGGACAATTACACAATTACACAAAATGAGAGAAAAGCAATTTTAGCCAGAACATAGTAACTTTTAGATAGATCATGTTTTGCATAGCTCCAGAGCAAACCACCAGCATTGTAAGTAGTTCAAATCTGAAGCCCAGTTAAGATGAGTGAGGGGGAACAGACTCAAGGACCGCACCCTTTAGCACACCCATATTTACGAGTCAAACAGAAAAGGAGTTCTCAAGATTTAAGAGACAGATTTCAAACAGTTTCAAATGTAAATCACAAGCACATTGTACATCAAAAGCTGGTACACAAACACCGAACATTTATACTGAAATAAATGAAAATCAAACGGGGTCAACTACTTTTTCCATTAACCACTCATGATTGACTTTTCATCACTCGACCAATTTACTTTAGAAATGCACACAACCTCTAAATGTCAGTTGACTTAATATGACCTACAAATCTTTCTATTCAGCTCAAGCTTCTCTTTCCTATACTCTGGATCAGTTAGTCTAAAACCTTCAATCATCAATTCCCCTCTCCTTTCCATTAGAAAGTAATTATGAATGAAAAAAAATACTGATACATTTTCAAGGTGGAAGAGGGAGTGGAGGGGAATTTATACCTACGGTCTCTGCTTACTTAAGTAGGGGGCCAGATCAAGTGATGAGAGCAAGAGTCTAATGAGCTGAGTGTTGAAAGTCTGAACTGACTAATCCAGGGAACTGGAAAAAGAGGCTGAAGAGAATAGTAATCTTATCAGGTAGTACCAGGAGCCCCAGGTTAGAAAAGTATCAGCATTCCCAAGGCTAATTCTAATTCCTCCTTCCTCCTCGCATACCTGTCTCCTGTTCATTGCTATTCCTTTCCTCATGCACACAATAACAGGCACATAGGAAGTAGTATATATTTGCTAAGAGGAAAGCAAAAAAATAGTAACTAGATTATTAAGCAACAGGTCACTGATCTTTTCTACAGAAATTTTATAGCACTGGAGATAGCAGCAGAAAGATTTTAGTATTAAGAATAGGGGAGTTGGAGATGTGGAATGTTGAATGTTGCCCATTCTTAGAAAAAGTTGGCAATCGAAACAAGGAAGAGACAATGATTTGCTATCAGAAGCAGAATAAAGAATATTGCTTTATGCAGGGAAAAACTGTATATAATATAGAAAACAACTGAAATTAATGTATAATCAAAACTGGTGTAACTCCTACAGAATAACACCATATAGTAACGTATTTAAAACGATGCTGGTAAGTATCCAGCAAATTTCCACACATCAATTTTACCACTAAATATAAAGTTGGCTTAAATGAAGTCATAGCTACATATGGCCACTTATGTGTACATATAAACATATATGACCAGACACATTATCAAACTTAACAAACAAAACATATTTAGGAAATGCATTAAGGGTGGATGTTATCATAAAGCTCCTTGGTATTCTTTAAGCTTAATTCTTAAGTATGTATCAGTCTTCAAATTAAAATTCAGAACTCCTGCACAGTCAGAAAACTGTAAGTTCATTATCAAATATATTAATGTAATTCTAATACACAGCATTATCTGAAATAAAGTACCCAAAAATTTTCAAATTGGAAATTTGTGTAAAAGTATTTAACATACTTTTTCACTGGTGATATGGACAGGTTATAGCATGCTAGCTATAAAAAAATGCAATTTTAAACAATAATAGTTCGGCCAACAATTTATTAAGAATGATTTTTATACTTTTAAAGTAAAGAAGAAAGGAAGAAGGAAAACACTATGAAGATATATTCGGACCACAAAGGCCTAAAGTGTTTATCTGGTCCTTTACAGAAAAAGTACTGAACATCTAATTTAAATAAATGACTTTTCACTAACCCAGGTGAAAACAATGCGATATAACCAGAAACTTCAAGAATTCAAATGCTTCTTGAAATCAAGTACTCAAATTCAAAATTGCAAGAAGCCTGGATCTTAGTGGGTATAGTTCACAGGAGACAGAGCTCTAGTTTGCATTACCTACACATGTGATTTTGAGAAAACCTCAACGAACTTAGGTTTTCTTTTCTCTCTTTTTATGAGGGAAAAAGGTATGGAGCTGAAAAGTCCCAGCAGAGCCTAGAGCCATGACCATGAAGACCCAGGACTCGATGGCTACTGGGGTCCACTGCATCTGCTCATTCACTGCATCCTTTGGGGGTCCATCTGAACTCTGCACTGATAAACTCCATCAGTAAGTCCTGGGAGAAGACTGCCCCAACCCCAGCGTACTAGCTGACGGGGAAACGGTAAGGCTCTGCTACTCTTGGGATAATGTCTTTAATGTGAAAACACATTCAGTACAGGGACACCGAAACAAAGTTTATCATGTCCTCCATGGTCTACTGGTTCACCACTAACCACCAGACAACCACCCCCAAACCTGACCCTAAAAAGGGAACTATACTCATAACAGGCAAAGAACAAGTATATCCCATTCGAAGAGGTTCAGTGACTTGAGGGAGACCAAGGTGGACAATCAAAACCAGCTGACTGGCTCCTAATGAGGCAGAACTAATGGCAGAAACAAAAGAGAACTTGAGTATAAAAAAAAAAGTAATGAGAACTCTCAGAAATGTAATCAGAATACACATCACAAATATAAGAAAAAAAGTTCTGCTGTAATTAAACATGATTTCCACATTTGCAAAAACTGAAGCCCTGAAAAAAAAAAAAGGAAAGAAAAACTGGCTGATAGTTTGGAAGATCAAATTAAACACATACTGCCCTGACCGGCATGGCTGTTAGTTGAGTGTCATCCTGCAAAAGCTAAAGGTTGCTGGTTCGATTCCCCATCAGAACACATACCTGGGTTGTGGGGCCAGGTCCCCAGTAGGGGGTGTGCAAGAGGTAACCACACCTTGATGTTTCTCTCCCTTTCTCCCTCCCTTCCCCTCTTTCTAAAAATAAATGAAATGTTTTTAAAAATAAAATCAATAAATAAAAATGTGAAACCCATGAATAGTAAGGACCAGAGGCCAACTGTATTTACTGAAAAAAAATCCACATGTAAGGAACACTCGAAGTTTAAAACTGTATTGTTCAAGGATCATCTGTATGTGTAACTGGAGTCCTGGTAAGACTAAAAATAATCAGAAAACTATTTTTTAAATGGCCAAATTTTTTTCCAACTTGAACAAAACAATAATCCAGAGGTGTAAGACTCTCAATAATCCCTGAGGATAACACCTCTAAATAAAACCATACCAAAGCACATCATAAAATTAAATTGCTGCCCTGGGCAGTGTGGCTCAAAGGGTCTCAGTTTCAATTCCTTGTCAGGGCACACAGCAGGTGATGAGTTCAATCCCCAGGTGAGGCACATATGAGAGGCAACCAATCAACGTTTCTCACATCACCGCCCCTGCCCCCCAAAGCAATGAAAAAATGTCTTCCGGTGAGGATAAAAAAAAATTTGTTTAAGCTGACAAAGAATAAAAAAGACGAAAATTGCAGACCACATTCTAATACATTGATTTCTATATTTATGAATGAAATACTGGTAGTCAACCTGGCAATTTGTCAACAAAGTTTTATATCAGGAATTCAATTATTCAACAGCAGAAATATTAACAAAATAGTCCTACCAAAACAACTGAAGAAGAAAACTACATGGTTATATAAGTAGATGCTGAAATGGCATAAGAGGGGGAGGACCCCCCCAAAAACCAGAATTACCTTCTTGAGGGCAGGCCCCTTGTAGTGCAGGCTTCCCCCACTAGTGAGTGTTCTAGGAACCCACCTGTATCAGTGTACCAGCCAATGCTGTTGTGAAAGGCTGTACTGGCTTCAGCAAATGTTTTGAAGACTGTTTAATGCATCTGCCAAATTTATGAGACGGGTAAGGTACAAGCACACCTGCCCAAAATCAGAGTGTTCAGCAGTTTTTGACCAAAAATGACATGACTCTGTGCCCCACCCTCCCTATTCACCCGATCTCATCCCAAGCGACTTTTTTTTTTTGTTTCCTTGGATGAAAAAAGACCTCAAAGGGAAACGTCTTTGCTGATGTGGAAGAGGTGAGACAAAAAATGGCAGAAGCACTAACAGACATAAAAATCGATGAGTTCAAAAACTGTTTTGAGCAGTGGGGAAAAAAAGGCTTGATAGGTGCATTGCATTAAAAGAAAGCACTTGGAAGGTGGCTGAAGTTTAAACATGTAAGAATAAAGACATAACTGTTTATAAGTAAATTCTGGGGATTTTGGAGGGCCCCTCTTCATATGATAAAATTCAGATATTAATAAAAAGTCTCAGAAATAAAAGCAAACAACTTAAATATGAAAAGAATCATTTACCCCAAAAAATCAAACAGAATCAAAAATGGCCGAAACATTAAAAACCTTTCCAATTTAAGTTAGAAACCAAGCATCTCTTATCAAAAAGGCAAATCCAACAAAATAATTAATGACACATCCTCTGAAACCAGACAAATTAGATATAAATTCCAAGCCCATCCCCTTCTGAGCTACGTGACTTTGGGTTAGTAGTTCTTTAACACTGGAGTCTGAAGACAAATGGGGGTGATAATAATAGTATCTACATCTCAAGGGGTACTGGAGAACTGTGTATATTAATAACTGCAGTATCTGACACAGTTAAGTACTCAGAAAATGTTATCTATTATTAGTTACTATTTGTATCAAGGGTTTTTAAAGCATTGCTGTGTAATGAATGGAACTCCCCACAAGAAAATGTGCTCTACCTGCAGCATCCAAAGCAGCAGCCAATACACCAGGTGGCTGCTGACCACTTGGTGAGGGGCTTAGTGCAACTTAATAAATTGAATATTTTAACTAGCCAGAAGTGACTAGTGGCAGTAGTATAGGGCAATGTAGATGAAGAAAATGTAGAATATTTGAGATGTTACTTATTTTTCTAAAATACTAAAATTAAAAAGATAATCTGACAACAAAATTAATGTACAAAAGAAAAATTTAACAGCTAGCCAACTTCAACTAATGGAAAAATAAAAAGCAAATCCCATCTTCAAAGCACACATATAAAACTGGACAAAACTGTCACACACACACACACACAAAACCACCTATTTAAGGGAAGTGTGAAACATCTACTGTCAGACAAAATGGTAAGTGCTTATTCTACAAACACTGAGAAAGTTTTGGGTAAAAACAGTGGGAGGTACGTACTGGCCTTTTTGCCTGAGAAGGATCCTATGATTCCCTACTCGCACCCAGACTGTCTGGTCTGCAAGATCAGTTAAGTTTATTAGAATACGGACTGACCATAAAAACGGCAGCTTTGCTGCCATATGAGAGAGAATCAACTGGGGGAGAAGAGCAAATGTGAAAGCAGAGGCTTCGCCAGTTAAAAGTAGGTATCTCAGAAAAGAAGAGCTTTGCTGTCCTGAGGTTAGGTCACAGTGAGAGAGCAAGCAGCAACCGCAACAGAAAATTCAGATATTTAAAATGAGAGAGTCACAGAAGGACTATGACAAAATTCTCCACACCTACCTAGCCAACTGAAAGGGAGACTGAAGAGAGCTCAGCAAAAACTAAAGGCCAAGTGAGACTAAAAACTGGCTGCAACTTGGAATGTGATTCCAAAACCACAGAGATCAATCATTAGTGGGTGTAAGGACAGATACGCGATCACAACTCCTGCCCAAAGCACTGCTGACTACCAAGCTGTGCGGACACAGGAAAGCCCCCAGGAGGCCAGGCTGTATACTGTGCGGAAGACAAGATTCCATACTTTAAGTCTAAACAAGTTACTAAAAAATAATCAACAACCTACAGAAATATAAAACAGAATTCAGAGTTGCTACATTATCTTAGATGTTAAATTGTGGAAACATTCAAAGAAACAAAAAAAAGTGTAACCTAATCTCAGGGGGAAAAAATCAGCCACTAATCAAGTGAGTCCAGAGACTATAGTTAGTAGACAAAGATTTCAAAACAGCTATTATAAATATTTCCAAGAATAAAAGGAACATTTCAAATCAAAAGGAAATATGAAGGCTATACCTCAACATATAGAAAGTCTCAAGAAAGAACGAAAAATGATAGTAACAACCTATAAAACTAAAATGTACAATGTCCATAATAAAAATTTCATTACCTATTTTGGCTCAACAGATAAATTAAAAGTATCCAATCCAAAAGAGGAAAATAGACCTAAAAAAGAAACAGATCCTCAGAGTCCACTGAGCTCACACCAAGAATTCCAACATAAATGTAACGGGAGACCCGGGAGGTGAGTAAGGAGTGGAAAAAGTAAAAAATGGACAAAAATGTTCCAAACTTCATAAACTACACATTAATCCGAAGATCCCAAAGTTAGAAGAACTCCAAATATGGTAAATACCAAGTGACTCAAACCTAAAGATATAATCAAAGAGTTGAAAGGCCAAGATTTTCAAAGAAAATCTTGAAAGCAAAAAAAAAAAAAATATTTCACTTATAGATAACAACAATACTATTAACATCTGACTCTCCATCAGAAACACTAGAGGCCAGAAAGCAATTAAACGACATAATTAAAGTACTGAAAGAAGACTATAAACCAAGACTTCTATATCAAGCAAAAATATTCTTCAAAATGAAGGCAAAATAAAGACATCCACAGACAAACAAAAACTGGGACTGTCACATGTTTATAGCACAAGAAATACTTTATGAGATCCATCGGGCTAAAAAGGATTGAAACCAGACTGTAACTCAGGTCCACGGGAAGGAAATGAGAAACACTAGAATTGACAAACATGGAAGACATAAAAGACTATTTTTCCTCTTACTTTCTTCAAAAGAAACATGAGACTGTTTAAAGCAATAATCATAACGATGTACTGATAATTTTTTAAACATAGGAATAGAATAACATAAGAATAACAGTACAGAGTATGGAATGGGTCTAATAGTGGAACAAAGATGCTATATATTTTTTAACTTTTTTAAATTGATTCCAGAAAGAGGATAAGGAAGGGAGAAAGGGACAGAGAGAATCATCAATGTGAGAAAGAAACATCGATGGGTTGCCTCTTGCAAGCACTGCAACCCAGGATCAAACCCACAACCCAGGCATGTGCCCTGACCAGGAATCCAGCCGTTCGTGGGACAACACTCAACCAACTGAGCCACATCGGCCAGGGCAAGATGCTGTATTTTAAGAAAATTAATACAGTATCTGGGTACAGAAGTGGTTTGTGATAAAGGCATGCTCCAATTGCTACAGCAAAAACTAAAAATCCAAATTATAGAGAAAATTTTAAAATACACTAAAAATACTAGGTAACAAAAAATGCTTAGTAACAGATAGGGCCAGAAGCAAAACTGACATGACACAGCTATAAAACAAATAGAAAATGGCCAACCTACATCCAACCTTGTCATTACTTACATTAAATATAAACAAACTAAGCACTCTAATAAAAAGGAAGATGTTGTCAGACTGGGTAAAACACAAAATCCAACTATATGCTGTCAAAATAAGCATTTTTAGGTTAAAAAACACAACAGGTTGAAGTAAAAGGAGGTGGAAAGGTACATCATGAAACAGTAACCATAAGAAAGACGGAGTGGCTGTACTAACATGGGGGTGGGGGAAACTCTCAGATGAAGAACATTACTACTCACAAAGATAAACATTTTGTATGTTAAAGGGTGAATATGTAAGGAATGAGTGACAATTATAAATGTCTATGCACCTAACAAATATATGAAGCAAAAACTAATATATTAAAGGAGAAACGAAAAAATTCAACAATTTCAGTTGAAGACTTCAATAGTAATCTCTCAGGAACTGATTTTTCAAAAACTGTATCAGTAAGGATACAGAAGCTGTGAACAACATGCTACCCGACTTGACATAACTGACATATGGAACACTCCATTCAGAAACCACCCAATACTCATTCTGTTCAAGCACGAAGGGAACATTCTCAAGGACAGAGCATTCCTTAGTCCAGAGAAGGGCACACTAAGGCCCACAGGCCAAATCAGGCACAGTATGTTCCTGTATGGCCCACCAACTAAGAATTAGTTTTTACTTTTAGCCCTGGCTGGTGTAGCTCAGTGGACTGAGCGCAAGCTGCGAACTAAAGCATCGCAGGTTCGATTCCCAGTCAGGGCACATCCCTGGGTTGCAGGCCACGGCCCCCAGCAACCGCACATTGATGTTTCTCTCTCTCTCACTCTTTCTCCTTCCCTTCCCTCTCTAAAAATAAATAAATAAAATCTTAAAAAAAAAAAAACCTCAAGAATTAGTTTTTACTTTTAAAGAACTATCAGAGATGTCTTTCCTCCTGACACCAAATATCTAGTATCTTTTCCAACACAGCTTTCCCCACTCTGACACCAACTGGGTGTCCTACAATTCAATTCTGATCCTAACTACCTTTGAGTTAGCATTAGACTCCACGTGTTAAGTCTCGTTCTCAAAGGCAGCCCCCACTTAAGATGCCAGTCACCATTCAGGGGGTTTCTACAACCTGTTCTTCAAGTTCAATTATTCACAAGAGCAACCCACAGAACTCGAGGAAAAGTGCCTTCCTTACTATGACTGGTTTATTACAAAGGATACACAGAAGACATCCATTAGGAGTCTTCCTAGGGAGGAGTGAGGAGCACAGGGCTTCCATGCCCTGTCCAGGCACTGCACACTTTCCCACACATGGATGTCTTCACAGACACAAACCTCTCCAAACCTCACTGCTTAGGGTTTTTTTATGGAGGTTCCATTATACAGGCACAATCAAACCCAATCTCCAGCCCCTCTCCCTGCCTTAGAGGTCCAGGAACATTTAGCCCCACCCTCCAATCATGTGATTGATTTCTCCTACCAGAGCCCATCCTGAAGCTATTCAGGCCCTGGCTGAGTAGTTCAGCTGGTCAGAGCACTGCCCCTATATGCCAGGGTTGTAGGTTCAATCCCTGGTAATGGCACATACAAGAGTCAACCAATGAATGCATAAAGAAGTGGAACAATTATTGGATGGTTTTAATTAAAAAAAAAACCAGGTATCCAGAGGCCCACTAAGAGTCATGTTCGTAGAAAGCTTGCCTCCAGTGCAGCGAAAAGGGGCTTATTGTGGACGACAAATTATGTTCCTTTCATCCCCATCACTCAGCCTTACACGCTCTATGTCAGGAACCAGGGACAAAGACCAACAGGGATCTTATGTGCCCTACAAAGCCTAAAATATATCTTACCTGGTCCTTCCCAGAAATAACAGTCTGCCAATTCCTACGCTAACTACAACAGAGCTCCCTGGCTGGTCTGGCTCCTGTGGACTAAGCTCCCACCTGCGAACCAAACGCTGGTTAGATTCCCGGTCAGCACACGTGCCTGGGCTGCAGGCCAGGTCCTCAGTACAGGGTGCGAGAGGCAACCACACATTAATGTTTCTCTCTCTTTCACCCTCCCTTCCCCTCTCCCTAAAAAACATTAAAATAAAATAAAAATTTTAAAAAGGTAAATCTCAATAATTTGAAAAGGTCTGAAATCATAGTTTGTTTTCCTACCAGAATTAAATTTAATTAGAAAGTAAAAACAAACAAATCTGGAAAGCTCCAGATATTTAAAAATTTAAACAAACTTCTAAATAACCAATAGGCAAAAGAAGAAATAACGAAGATATGAGAAAATACCGTGAAATGAACAGGAATTAAAACTAACACGTATGTCATAGCATGCAGTGAAAGCAGTGCTTAGGAGCAACAGAACTTTCTACCGCTGCACCGTGCAGTGTGGTAGCCAGCCACTGGACGCAGTACTACAGCACATCTCCAATGTGACTACAGTGACTGAGGTTCTCAACCAACTTTATTTAGCTTTAATTTTTATACTAACAGGACATCAGCTAACATGTGACAACACAGGACTAGAGGAAATTTTATAGCTTTAAACAACAACAAAAAGATCTAAAACCAAGGATCTGAGTATGCCCCTCTATTCAGCAAATCAAACCTGTATTGAATAGAATGAAATAAAGATCAGAGCAGTTATCAATTGTGAGGGGCAGGGTACAACCCAAAGATGGTTCTTCGAAAAGACCCACAAGCTGACACACAAGTAGCTGGGTGGAGGAGAAGGCACAACCAGGAAAGGAAGGGCACAGGCCTGGGTTGCAGGTTAAACAACAGATGTTTTTCTCCTGCACTGATGTCTCTCTCTTTCTCCCTTCCTTCCCCGCTCTCTAAAAATAGGTAAATAAATAAAAACTTTTTTAAAAAAGAAAGGGAAGGTGGAAAGGGAGAGGAGAGGGGGGAAAGGAGGGGGAAGGAGAGGGAAGGAAGGAGGGAGGGGGGAGGGAGGGAGGGAGTGAAGGGGAGGGAAGGCGGGGCAAGAGACCAAAGATTACCAAAATCGACAGTGCAAAAATAAAACACAGGATTTATAACAATAGATCCTACAGATAACAGAAGTATTAAGGCAATATTGTGAATGTGTTTAAGCCAACAAGTTAGATAACAAGTCAAATTCCTAGACAACATTAATTATCAAAACTGACTCAAGAAGAGAAACTGAATATACTGGTATCAAGTAAAGAAACTGCATTAGTAATTAAACATCTTCTACAAAACAAAGTCCAGGCCCACCTGGTTTCAATGGTGAATTCTCTCTAAGAGGAAAATAACATAAATCATACACAAACTCTTTAGGAAACAGAGGAGAAGGAAACATTTTACAGCTCATTTTAAGAGGCCATCACCCTGTTACCAAGGACATAAGATGACAAAAGCATCATGAACAAAATATCACCAGAAAATTACAGAGGGGAGCAGAGATGTGTTTAGAGGAGGCAATGAGGATCATTCCCAAGTTTCTGGCTTAGGAAATGACAGTGATTAGGCAGTAAGGCAGCGCTTATAAAAAGAGGTATAGAAACTGCGGAGACGAACTCAATGTCAGACGTGGTGAAACTGAGGTGCATCTGAGCCACTCAAGAAGAGATGTTCTAGAGGCAGTTATGTTCAACAAAACTCGCCTTAACTGAGACTGAGTAAGGTAATGTGATGTCTTACTATGAATCAATGGCCTACCTGACAAGATTATACTCTTAATATCTTCCTAGTCATTACGATGTTTTAAATTTTAATAATTTAATTGTTTTAAATAATGTAATTACTATTTCATATTTTAGAGATTTGTGATTTTAAGTGAGTTGTCACTATATAACCATTTATATTTCCCATGTCTTATTTATAAAAGTTGAATTGGAGGAAGAACATCTTAGCTAAATAACCCTAAGACACTCTGGCCTGTAATTTTTTCATTTGTAAAAGTAAGTTGTATTGATCATCGCTTCAATCTTTAAAATTAGGTGTTCACTTAAGACAGTGCACTCCCACACATGTGACAACATTATTTGCAATAGCCAAGGCATGGCAACAACCTGAATGTCACCAAATAGTGCTACAATGCCACTTGCAAACAACATGGATGGATCTTTAGGACATTATGCTAAGTGAAATAAGCCAAACAAAGACAATTACTGCATGGTATCACTTGTATGTGGAAGTTAAAAAAAAAAGTCAAACTCACAAAACAAGAGTAAGAGAGCCGTTGCCAGGGACTGGAGAACAGGGAATAGGGAGAGAGGTTGGGACGAGGGTTACAAATTCTCTGCTGTGAGGGGCATAAGAGGGTATAACAGAAGTATTTAGATCTGAGGGTCTAAAGGGTAGCAGGGTGACTACAGTTGGTAGCACCTTATCGCATATTTGAATTCTGTTAAAAGAGTAGAGCTTAAATGTGCTCACCAATACAGACACAATAAAATATGCACAGTGATGGACACGTCCACTGAATAGATGGGAAGAATTCTTTCGCAATGTATATGTATACCAAATCATGACATAAACATAAACACCTTAGAATTTTGTCCATTATACCTCAATAACACTGGAAAAGGGGGTGGGGGGATCCTCAGAATCTCCACTGCCTTGTTTTTTAAAAAATTATTTTGAGAGAGAGCAAGCACAAATTGTTGTTCCACTTTTTTATGCATTCACTGGTCAATTCTTTTATGTGCCCTGACTGGGGATCAAACACACAATCTTGGCTTACCAGGACAGTGCTCTAACCAACTGAGCTACCTGGCCAGGGCCTCCACTGCCATGATTTTAAATAAAAGAGACTTTAATTAAGCCAACATTATTTTTAACACCTAAACTACTATAAAAAAAAAAAATTCCTCCTGCCCCTCCCTATCAATGGGTAACAAGGAACTGCACTTCTATCCCCCCTTAGCAACAACAAAAAAGAACAGGTGGTAGGAGACCGGGCAAGTCATCACTCCACTCCCTTCCCACTTTCTCTGGAATGCTAAGGTCCCCGAGGGAGCTGAGATTCCATCCCTATCCTGCAGCAAAAAGTTGGCATGAGTCATTCCTATTGCTTCCTCCATTCCTGGTGTCAGAGGGGCTCAGTGGAACCAAGCTTAGATGAAACAAAGTTGTCTAAGTTAGTATCCAATTTTGTTGGGAAAAACCCAGGGGAACTTCAATTCCATCTTATTCACTTACAACAAGGCAGTGACAGTCAGCCTCCACTTTTGCTGGTATATTATCAGCAGAGCCCAAATAGAAGCTGATACACACCCACCTGGCCAGTCAATGTGTCTTCAACAGGAAGACTGCTTACTAAATAAGATTAAACAGGACCTTGAATAACAGATATAATAACCAAAATTCAACACACTCAAAAATCACTGTGATATTAAAACCCAGAAAAATTACAATTAATGAGAAAAGACAATTACCCTAAAACAAGTTACTCAAGAAAATATACTACATCTTGGTTTAAAAAAAAGTCACCCTGGCTGATGTGGCGTAGTGGATTGAGCACGGGGCTACACACTGAAAGCTCACCGGTTCAATTCCTAATCCAGGAACATGCGTGAGTTGCACACCAGGCAGTCCCCAGCTGGGGGTGGGTGTTCAGGAGGCCCCATCCATGTTTCTCACACATTGATGTTTCTCTCCCTATCTTTTCCCCTCCCTTTCCCTCTCTCTAAAAATAAATAATATCTTTTTTTTTTAAATGTCTGTGGGACTTAAGCCACAACCCACTCCCCTCCCCACCAAATCACCATGAAGAAAGCATATGGCCAAAAAGACCTCTCCCACCAGATCCAAGTCCCCAAGAGGTGGCAGGCCACCAGCATTTTTGATGTCACACAGCTCTGGATTGCAAAAGCTAATATAATAAATTCAAGGCACTGTGACCAAGAAATAAGAAGCTCCTTCCCCCATGTAGTCCCGACCCACAGGATACAACTTTATCCCAGGTACAACAGGACAAGAATACTGGGGCAACTGGTTCACGAGCTTATAGGGCAGAGGTCCCAGCCTAACGAGATGTGAGTCATTCGCTGGCTCTACCTACAGCTCCAGAGCAGTGGCTCGGAGAATTTGCCCAGAGGGAGAGGCAGACTGTAGGAAGAGAGCTGAAGCTTTTCCCAAGAGAACTGACTTTACTTGGAGGAGTATGCAAAAGTTCTAACCTAACTGTTTCTTAAAAACAGTAAATGTTGGTGGTAAACAAGTAAGAGGAAGCTAGCAGCTCCAAGAGAACACGCTAAACCACAGGCTAGCTAGCTTACTGTATAGACCCAAAGAACCTAAAAAGAAGCCCTGTTAGGGTCATAACAAACCTCAAAAACTACCTCTGACAGCAGTCTGAATATAATTACAACAGACTGGAAAAGTTACGTCCCATAAAACTGTCAAAAACAACAGAGTAACCAGACCACCATTAGTAGAGCCTAACAGCTCAGTGTGATGCCCACAGAGGCAGAGAACTCAACACAGAGCAAGGAAATGAGCCCTCCTCAAACCACAGTATCCAGGGTGGCCACTCAAGTCCAAGGTTATGCCTTCTGACAAGAAACATCAGAGGCTTCACACTACAGTGTTCGGCAACTACAGTAAAAAATAAACCTGACCTCATTAAAATGACCCAGTGAAGTTACTAATACAGTTAAAAAAAAAAAACAAAAACTGGCAGTCCCAGGGATAGGGAGATCTGTATCACAAAAGGCAAAAATGGAAAAATGAAGGCACAAACGGTATCAGACATACAAGGGCGGGGGGACAAAATGGCAGGTACAAATACAACTAGACAGTAAAACGTTGAATGTGAATGAATTAAACAACTCAACCAAAATACAAGATTGTCAGGATGGATTTAAAAAAAAAAAACAGGACCCAACTATACATTGTCTACAAAAGACACAATTTAGATGCAATACATAAATAGGCTCAAAGTAAACAGGTGGGAAAAGGCGCATTGTGCAAACAGCAACCATGGGAAAGCCGGAGTGGCTCTCCTTAGTTTCAGCAGGCAGAGTGATGGCCCTCCAAAGACATCTTACCTCCTAGTCCTCAGAATCTGCTGAGAAAGGAAAAGCAATGTACAAAACTCGGCTGTACTTTTATGCAGTGAAAGAATAATAACTGTGAAGAAATAATCCAAACAAATGAAATTAAGAAAATTTCATTTACAAAGCATCAGAAAGAATAAAATACTTAGAAATAAAAATTTAAAGTATAAAATATATATTCTAAAAACTATAAAACACAGTTGAAATAAAGAAGACCCAAATAAATGTTAAGACATCCTATGTTCGTGGATTGGAAGACTTAATCCCCAATAGTCCTCCAAACTGACATACAAATTCAATATGATTTCAAAATCCCAGCTGACTTTTTTTATAAAATTGACAAGCTGATGCTAAAATTTACATATATGGGAAGTCAAGGGACCTAGAATAGCTAAAACAATCTTGAAAAATAACAAAAGGGGCGGAAGGGGAGACTTGCTCCCAATTTCAAAACTTAATACAAAACTACAATAAGGAAGATGATTGGCTACAATCAAAAGGATACACATGCAGATCCACAGAATGGAATTAAGAGTCCAGAAATAAAACATTCAGGTTAGCCCTCAGGGTGCTAAGACAATTCAACAAGGAAAGAATAGTGCAGCTGACCCTTGAACAACATATGTTTAAATTGCGCAGGTCCATTTAAATGTGTACTTTGTTCAATAGATGTATGTGTAATTTTTATCTGGAGAATTCCTTACTACCATGAAGCAATTATGTCAATTACACTAGGCTACCATCAATCATGATCAATGCATGAATCATTATACCTGTAAATAAACAGGGATATCTTTTTCACCTTATCTTTTCACTCTCTGATGTCCAGTAGTACATATAGCATCTACAGTTTTCTATCACATAAGACAACGTGGACGTAGATACTGACAGACAATTCATCTGGTCATAAAGACACTGTAAGCTTACGGTACTGATAAATACAGTACAGTGCTATAAATGTGTTTTCCCTTTATGACTTTATTAACATTTTCTTTTCTCTAGCTTACTTCATTATAAGAATACAGTACATAAAACATATAAAATACAAAGTATATATAGTTTACTATTTATGTTATCAGTAAAGCAGTTAGTAGTTAAGTTTTGGAGGAGTAAAAAGCTATACTGATATTTTCGACCGCACTGGGGAGTAAAGGCAAGGGCAGGGGGTTGGAGCCTCTAACCCTCACTTTGTTGAACAGTCAACTGTATTTTCAAAAAATGGTGCTGAGACACTAGCTATCCACATGCAAAATAACGAAGCTGGACCCCAACCTCACATACAAATTTTACATAAAAAATTAACTTGACTACATCATAGATCCAAGTGTAAAAGCTAAACCTGTAAAGCTCTTAAAAGGAAATGTAAGAGTACACCTCTGTGACCTGGGGCTAGGGAATGGCTTTTTAGATGTGGCATCCAACACGAAAGCGTGCTCTTCCGGAAACGGTGTTATTAGGTATTCACAATAGTCCAGCATTTGACAGACCGTCGGAGGCTGTCCTACAATACAGCCTCTAACGAAACTAGGCTGTCCCAAACCCCTGGCAATAGAATTGTATAAAGGTAAACCCTTTATACCAAAAAGGTTGGGAAAGCACCAAAATCTGCATGTGGCGTGTGCACACGCCAACTTTCTGGGGTTCGTGCTGTGAGACCTAAAGTTCTAATGAGGTTGTCTAAAACGAAAAAACGTGTCAGCAGGGCCTATGGTGGATCCATGTGTGCTAAGTGTGTCCATGACAGGATCAAGCATGCTTTCCTTATTGAGGAGCAGAAAACTGCTGTGAAAGTATTGAAGGCACAAGCACAGAGTCAGAAAGCTAAATTAAAAAATGGAGCTTTTCTGAGTAATAAAAATAATTAAAAGTCTTAAAAAAACACGAAAGCGTGCACACACACAAAATAAACTGTACTTCACTGATACTGGATTTCACTGAAATTGAACTTCAGCACAACTTCTGTGCTGCCGACTCTATGAATACAATGAATGCCCATGAGTTGTACACTTCATAATGGGTAAAATGGCAAATTTTCTTACATATTTTTTCACAATAAAAGAGAAGTTTTTAAAAAACAGCAAAGCGTTAAAAATATTTGTACAACATGATACCGTCAAAAAAGTGAAAGACAACCCAAAAATACAAGATACAGTATATGCAAATCAGATATAAGGATCTACTATCCAGAATATACAAAGAATTCTGACAACTTCATGTCAAATAATCCAATTAAATAATGGGCAAGGCCCTGATAGTGTGGTTCAGTTGGTTGGGCATCATTCCACAAAGTGAAAGGTCGCTGGTCCGATTCCTGGTCAGGGCACATGCCTGAGTCCCAGGCTCTGTCCCCAGTCAGGGAAATGCAAGAAGCAACAGATCAAAGCTTTTCTCTCACATCAATGTTTCTCTCCCTCTTTCTCCTTCCCCTCCCCTCTCTCTAAAAATAAACAAACTTTTTTTTTTTTAAATCCTTCGATAATGGGCAAAAGGCTTAGAGGGTCAGGTTCCACTTCCTCAAAGAAATACAAATAAAATGCGCACGAGAAGATTTTCGACATCACTAGCCATCAGGAAAAGGCAAATTAAAACCACAATGAGATACTACCTCATGCCCGCCAGGACGGCACCCACACAAAAGATGTAACAACTGTTGGCAAGACTATGGAACAATTGGGACCCTCACACATGCTGCTAATAGGAATATACTCGTAAAATGGTACAGCCACTCTGGGAAACAGTCTGGCAGTTCCTCAGAGTAAATACAGTTACTGTACAAACTAGATCCCATTCTCATACACACACAATAAAAGTGAAAACGTGTTCATGCAAAAATTTGTAAAAAACGTTCATAGCAGCATATTTATAATAGTCAAAAAAGGGGGGAAACTCAAGTGCCTATCAACTGATGAACAGATAATCAAAATGTGGTATAACCACAAAACAAAACATTATTCAAGCCCAAAAAGAATGATGACCTGCCCTGGCCAGTGTAGCTCAGTTGGTTGGAGCATGGTCTGTAAACCAAAAGGTAGCAGGTTCAATTCCTAGTCAGGCACACAACTAGGCTGCAGGTTCACTCCCCACTCAGGGTGCATATAAGAGGCAACCAATCTGTTTCTCTCCCTCTCTCTCTCCCTTTCCCTCTCCCTCAAAATAAATAAATAAAATCTTGGGGAAAAAATAAAAGAAAAAAAAGAATTTTGTGTCAACATGTGCTACAGCATATACGAACCTTGAAAACTCTGTACTGAACAAAAGAAGCCTGTGACTGAAGACCACTTATGATCCCATTTATATGAAATGTTCAGAAAAGGCCAATCTGTAAGAGACTGAAAGCAGATCAGTGGTGATGGGAGAGGGTAGTGTGGATAAATGGGAGTGACCACCAATTGAGTATGGATTTCTTTTTGGGGTGATGAAAACATTCTAAAATAGACTGTGTGATGGTGCCCAACTCTGTGAATATACCTGAAACTGTACACTTCAATTGTGTGAAGTATATTACTTGTGAATTACACCTCAATAAAGTCCTCATATTTTTTAAAGAATAGCTATACTAAGATCAAATAAATTTCAGAACAAAAAACAAAATATCCCTAAGATACATTTTTAAATGAAAAATTAAATGTGGCTATTTAAATAAAAGAGAAAAATTGTTTTTATTTGCATTTACAAACAGGTCTCATTGTTTACAGTGGTTATGTTCTATGAAGTTGCTACAAAATATAAATTAGCAGATATTAAACCATCACTAGGGGATATTCGGGGTTGGTTCCCGCAAGACTCTGGCACATTTTCATCTACCAATCAAATATAATCTTCTTTCATGTGTATTTCTTAAATACAACTGAATATGTGTTCTAGATTTATTAACCTGAAATCCAGCCATCAGCGCTGCAACTCCAGTAACACTGCAGGTGCCGTGAATAAAGCTCATCTAACATACATTTTCTCCATGAAGTACACAGTTTTCTTCCACCTAAAACACGACACAGCACTTCAGCTCTACGTTTCAGGGTCATTTTAAACAGTGAAATCAACAAAACGTACAAAAAAGAGAAAAACGAGGCATAAAGTAGAGACACGAAGGATATTAATTTCCAGCATGAGAGCTGAAGGAAGGCAGAGCACCGCCTTGTTCTCCCTCAGCTGGGAGCGCATGCGTTGGGCGGCTCAAGTATTTGCCATTTTGCACATGCCCACGAATAAAGAAGTGCCACAATGACTGATTTTAGGGTTACAAATTAATTTTAGTGACTAGGTGAATTCTAAAACACAGAACCACAAATAATGAGAAATGATTCTATATAGTTTTAAAATCTCTGGAAGGGAAAACAATTTTAAAGTATTTTTTATTGAGGCAAAATTAAGTTTAGCATTTTTACATATCTCATTCTGTAGCATTAATTACTTTCAGAATGCAGTGCACCCAAACTGTTTTCCACAATGGCAGCACATTTCACATTCCCACAAGCCACATTCAAGGGTTCTAATTTTTCCACATCCTTGCCAACACCTTTTGGTCTTTTCATTAGAAGCAACCTAGAAGTGGTGTCTTGTGGTTTTCATTTACACCTCTAATAACTAATGATCCCGAACATCTATCTTTTCATGTGCTATTGGCCACATGTACATTTTCATTCATCTATTCATTCATTCATTCAGTCAGTCATTTTCAGACAGAGGGGAAGAGAAGGAGAAAGAGAGAGAGGGAGAGAAACATCAATGTGTGGTCACTCGCCCCCTACTGGGACCTGGCCCCGCAACCCAGGCATGTGCCCTGACTGGGAATCAAACCAGCAACTTTTTGGTTTGTGGGTCAGCGCTCAATCCAGTGAGCCACACCAGCCAGAGTGAAAAGAAAAATGTTTAATTTGGATATTAGCATTCTAATAAACCACAAGTGGGATGACAGGCAACAGTGGTCTAGAATTTTTATCTGGCAGTCAACGTGAGGCATGGCATCAGAAAGCACAGTGAATATTTTCTGCTTTGTGGGCAAAGACAGTATCAAGAGTACTGTGTAGGTATGTATGTAAAAAAGAAAACAAACTTCCAATTTTTATTCATTTAATTCATAATAATAGTGTAATAAAGATTTTTGTAATACAAATCTACTAATAAGAATGATGAGATTCTGCCCTGGATGGTGTAGCTCAGTGGATTGAGCGCGGGCTGCAAACCAGGCATCGCAGGTTCGATTCCCAGTCAGGGCACATGCCTAGGTTGCAGGCCATGTCTCCCAGCAACTGCACATTGATGTTTCTCTCTCTGTCTCTCTCTTTCCTTCCCTTCCCTCTCTAAAAATAAATAAACAAAATCTTAAAAAAAAAAAAAAAAAGGCATGAGTCTTTAAAAAAAAAAAGAATGATGAGATTCTTTGTAAGAGATAATGTTTTATTTAACTGGGAGGATTTAATTAACTCACCATCAGTGAAGAGTTTTTCCTTGCCTGGATAACAAATAATCCATGCAAAAACTAACCTTGATTTCATTTTTTTTTTTTAATTTTAAATTTTCTAATTTCTCTGTCCATTGCTTTACTGTGAGTTGGGAATATCATGACTAGTACTTAATCTGGTATTGTCCATATGTTGTACTGTTATGTAAACAAGTAGCTATATAGCTATACAGAACTATAGTAAGAGTAATAAACACTTTGCCAACTAATTCAACCAAGAAATAACTCATACCCCACTGTGCATTAAAGCAGGATGTGAAATCCACTTTTCTTATTTCGAATGATAGGTATGCACCAAAAGTTAAAATATTTTTGTGAATGTCATGCTACAGCCATACATATGTCTATTAAGTTATTGCCGCATCACTGCAATTTCTAGTGTGCCAAAAAGCAGTGCAAAGCAATGAGTACCACATACAGTCTTCGTCACAACTATTCCTTTTGCCATTGCAGCATGAAAGCAGTCACAGATAATACATAAAAGAAATGAGCATAGCTGTGTTCCAAAAATGTTACTTATGGCCCCGATCAACGTGGCTCAGTTGGCTGGGCGTCATTCCCCAAAGTGAAGGGTTGTCCGTCCAATTCCCATGCAGGGCACAGGCCTGGGTTGTGGGTTTGTCCCCGGTAAGGGCATGTACGTGAGGCAACCAACTGATGTTTCTCTCTCACAATGACATTTCTCTCCCTCTTTCTCCCTCCCTTCCTCTCTCTCAAAATAAATAAAATCTTTTTAAAAATGTTATTTATAGCACAAATTTTAATTTCATATAATTTTTACATGTCACAAAATATTGTTTTGATTTTCTCAACCGTTTAAATATATAAAGACCATTCTTATCTCATAAACCATATAAAACCAGGCAGCAGGCTAGATTTGGCCCATGGGCCTCAGTTTGCCAAACCCCTTCAGCGATCTGAAGTGAAATTCAACCATTAACAAGTACAAAGCCTCCAATCAGCATTTGCTTGCCTCACTCAAATGGGTGAGTACAAGGATTATCTAACACTTGAGGAAGCCTCAAACAAAAAGGAGCAAAAGAAATTAGTATAAAAAGAAAAAAAGATTGGAAAACAAAGTCAAGGAGATCTTTCAGAATGTGAGTTGAATAAAAAAGCAAAAAGAGAAGGAAAACAGAAGAGAAAAGGTAGGAGAGAGAGTATGAACCGAAAGTACCAACCTCCAGACAGTAACAGTTCCAAAAGTCTTTGGGGGGGGTGTGGAGGGTGAGGGAAGAAGGGTATACTTATAAAAAAATTTTTTAAGATTTTATTTATTTACTTTTAGAGAAAGGGGAGGAAGGAAAAGAGCGAAGAGAAACATCAGTGTATGCCACACACAAGATTAGTTGCCTCTCACGTGCACCCAACTGGGGACCTGGCCCACAACCCAGACATGTGCCCTGACTGGGAATCAAACCAGCAACCTTTCAGTTACAGGTTCGCACTGAATCCACTGAGCCACACCAGTGAGGGCTAAAAATTTTTAAGTTTAAAATGTGTTACTACAAACAAAGATCACAAGACTAACAGAAAACAGTGCACTATTAAAAACAGTGGAAGGGGAAAACAAATCAACAGAAGCACATCACTGTGTTTCAGAACAAGGATAAAGAGATTAAAAGGTTCCAGGAAGAGTAAATAGAACAATCAGACTAGTATTGGTAACACTAATTTCTTCGAGACGCTGCAAGAGAGCTTTCCTCAAAGTTCTGAGGAAAAAAATATATTCAACCTAGAATTTCATATTCAGTCATGCTACGACCATTTAAGAAGAAGAGTAAAATTAAGAGAACTTTGAAAATGCAAAGGCTCAGAAATTTTACTCTCAGCAACTGTGAGGATGTGCAAACAGGGTAGTGAACCGAGAATGCAGAAGATGTGGGAGACTAGAGCTTATGCAAAGTAGGTAGAACCAAGACTCTTCATAAAGTGGGCCCGAATTACACTCTCAGCCGGTGCATAAGCAAATAATAGCAGTAATTTTTTTTTAATCTGACCAATAGCTCAGAAATAAAATTGTCACTGCCTAAATTCAGAGTGAGGAAAGAACTTCCCTCCCGAGAATTTCCAAACACAGGTCAGCCTACAAAGTAAACCCTAAATCAAGCTATGCCAGTTCTAAGCAAGACCAGCCAAACTTAATTTCCGTGATTTTGTGTTGGTGGCACCTGAAAGAAGCAAAGACAAAACACTCTTTGGAAGTTGGTAGCTGCAAACCAGCTGACAGGATTCATACATAAAGTCCTGGTAAACATGATTACCATCAAAATCTATAACACTGGAACACACCATCTACCATACTATGATCAAGACTAGGCAGAAGCTAGACCTGGCTGGTGTCTCAGGGGATTGAGCATGGGTTTATGAACCAAAGGGTTGCCAGTTCAATTCCCTGACTGGGCACATGTCTGGGTTGCAGGCCAGGTCCCTAGTACCTGGCGTGCAAGAGGCAACCAACCACACATTGATGTGTCTCTCCCTCTCTTTCTCCCTCCCTTCCCCTCTCTAAAAATAAATAAATAAAAATCTTTTCAAAAAAAGACTAGGCAGAAGCTAGAAGTATTAAAATAACACCTCAAAAACCTCAGATGATGAAATTATCAAATACAAATATAAAATTAATATACTTTAGATATTTAAAATGAAAAATGAGAAAACAAAGCAAACACAGCTAAGTGTAATTTGAGACAAACCATTTACATTAAAAGTAAAAATATAAAGAGTAGCCCTGACATGTGTGGCTTGTTTGATTGGAGCATCATCCTGTCACTGAAAGATTATTGGTTTGATTCTGGTCAGGGCACACACCTAGATGCTCCTGAGCTTACAATGGAGTTATGTCCCAATAAACCCATTGTAAGTATAAAACATTAAGTTGAAAATGCTTTTAATCTACCATGCATCATAGCTTAGCCTGACTAATTTCTACCGAATGGATATCATTTTCACACCATGGTAAGATAGAAAAATCGTGTAAGTCACACTATGGAAGTCAGGGACCCTGTGTATATAGGAATAACTCAAAAATATGTGAAAGAACTTTCTAGGAAAAAAGGCTACATAATATTCAAAACCAGAAGATTTCAGTAAATGGTAAGGCATACAATGTTTATGAATAGGCAGACACCAAACTGTAAAGAAAGCATGTTCTCCCAAATTTATCTATATATGCAAAGCAATTCCAACAAAAATACTGACAAGTTTTTTTAAATGAACTTTCAGAAGATGATTCTAAAATGTGTAACAGCAGAAAGTCAAGATAAGTCAAAATAATCTTGATGATAAACAAGTTATATGTGGAGAGGAATGAAATTACCTTAATGAACACAAGCAGACTTCATTTTACTGCGCCTTGCAAATTTTGCCTTTTCTACAAATTGAAGGCAAGACCCTCCACCAGCAAAAGATTACAACTCACTGAAGCTCAGATGATCATTAGCATTTTTAAGCAGTATTTTTAATTAAGCTATATGTATATTGCTTTATTAAACACAATGTTATTGCATACTTAAAAGACTACAGTATTGTGTAAATACTGTAAATGCACTGGGAAACCAAAAAATTTGTGTGACTCACTTTACTGTGATACTCGCTTTACTGCGGTGGTCTGGAACCAAACCCGCAATATCTCCAAGGCATGCCTGTAACAAAGTTTGCTGTAGCTTTATAACAGGCAATAAAATCAGAAAAATGGGGGGGGGGGGCGTTTAATAAAAAAAAAATACACCTGTCATATATCAAAAGACAACATTCTACAAAGTGAAAAAGTCAAGTGTATTAGTTATCTATTGCTATGTAACAAATTACCCCAAAACTTAGTGGCTTAATTAACTCTGTTTCTTAGAGTCAGGAATTTGGAAGTGACTTGGCAAGTGGCTCTGTCTCTGCCTCTCATGAGGCTGCAGTCAGGTGTCAGCCAGGACCACAGTCACCTGAGAGGCGGACCATGCTACAGGATCCATCCAGCTCCAGAGTGGCTCATTCACGTGGCTAGCAAGTTGGTGCTGGATGCTGGCAGAACGTCTCAGTTCTTCTCTACATGGGCTTCTTTACAGGACTGCTAGAATAGCATTGTTTTCACCGACAACACAGGATCCAGAGGGTTAAGAGTAAAGCTGTATGCCTTTAATGGCCTAGCCTCAGAAGCCACTGTTAATTCTGCCGTAGTCTCTTGGCCACCCAGACCAGCCAGTCACTGTAGGCAGAGACCACAGAAGGGCGTGAATACCAGGAGGAAGGAACATGGGCATCTGGAGGCTAGCTACCACACCAAGCCACGGTAGGCTCAGAATAAATTTTCAACTTACATAACTAACAAAGGATCAGTATATGGAACTTACCAAGAATTCTTATAAATCAAAACAAAAAATATAAAGTTAAAAAAAAATAGAAGACACAAGGACAAGCAATTCAGAGAAGCAGCAACATAAATCACATATAATCAGCATTCAAAAGTGTTATTCATTAGTACCACATTAATTCATGCTATTTACCCACCACTAAAGCACAGACTTCAAATATTTTTCTAAAAATAATCTACTTACATTCATTCATCCTTGGTCTTTTCCCCCTCTTTCCCTTGGGACCAACATCCATTCTAGAAGCTGACTCCCTAGTAGGTAGTTTGTGTCCACAGAAGAGACATAGGTTAATTTACTCAATACTATGAGCTCAACCTCCAATCTTGGACTCAGGAAAAGTAAAATGATACAACCCAGTGAACCAGTCTTAATATGCGGGGTAGGGGGGAGTAAGAACTACAGTGAGGAATTTATAAAAAGGTCAACCAGTTATTAAGTACTTTTTCCACCTTTACGTTCTTTTTAGCGAGCTCTTTATAAACCGTAATGGGTACCCCAAAGTGAAGAACTCTAAATGTACGAATCCGCAACCTTCTACTACTCCACGGTCTAACCTCCCTCCCAATGACTCCGCAGTACCGTTTTCTGATTGTCCTTTACAGGAGCAGGTCTCAGGGTCCTTCTTATCCTTTTAATTACTGAGAATCCCGAAGAGCTCTTATTTAGATGGGTTTTACCCATCAATATGTACAGTATTAGAAGAATTTTTTAATATTTCATTAATATTTTAATTTGTCGCCCTGGCCGGTGTGACTCACTGGACTGAGGGCCAGCCTGCAAACCAGGTCTCCAGTGCGATTCCCAGTCAGCGTGCGTGCCTGGGCTGTGGGGCCAGGCCCCCATAAGGAGTGCGCGAGAGGCAACCACACATCTGATGTTTCTATCCCTCCTTCCCTCTCTCTAAAAATAAAGTCTTTAAAAAAATATTTTAATTTGTTCATAGTTTTATTTGAAATTACATATTGTATTAATTTATTTAAAAGTAAATGCATGGCCTGCTTAAATATCAGAAATAACTATATTTTCTGAAACAAAAAAGTCTCTTTTTAATAAAGAGAGACACTTTAAAAATTTTTAAATATCTCTTTAATGTCTGCTTTAATAGATGACTAAATCTGTTGTGATGGGTTGTTTTATTTGAAGAATACGAAGAAAACCTGGCCTCACACAGCTGTGTATTTAAGGAAAGGGCAGAGTATTTTAGTAGCCTTTTCAGACAAGTATGTGGCTATTCTTGGATATAATAAAAAATATGTAAGTGTATTTATTTCTTTTCTTTTTTTTAGAGAGAGGGGAGAGGAGGAGAAACACTGATGTGAGAGAGAAACACTGATCAGCTGCCTTCCGGATGAGTCCGATGGAGACCCAGCCAGAGACCAACCCTGCAACCCGAGCACATGCCCCAACTGGGAACCAAACCCGCGACATCCAACCGAGCCACACCAACCAGGGCAAAAAGCGTATTTATTTCTTAAATGTTTGCTGCAGTGTGGAACTTCAACCACACTGATAACTTTTCCTACTTTTATATTAAAATCTACTGGTCTATTTTGCACTTTACAACTTTTTTCTACACATGATTTTATAATATCGTGCATTTGGTCATCTAGAAAATATTTGTTCACTATGTCAACACTTCACTGAACAACATTCCTGAAAAAAAGTACTCATATCACTACCAATCTGATCATAAATGCCTTTAAATATACTGAGAAGTTGTCAAACTCATGGAGGCAGATAAAGTTTTCGAAGATTCTAATTTTCATTTAAAAGTTCCACATCTCCCTCTTAATTTTGCTATAACCCTAATAGTTCTCTTGAAAAATAAAGCATTTAAGAAAAAGAAAAAGTACTCAGAAAAAGCCTTTCTCAGGAGGCAACATGTGAAGTGAGGAGCCCTTCACTCAAGAACTTACTCAGTGTACATCAAAATCACCTAGAGGCTTGTTAAAACAGACCACTGGTCAGAAGGCCTTCAGTGGGCACAAAATTTCATTCTTAACAAGATCACAGATGGTACTGATGCTGCTGGTCCAGAAGCTACACTCAGAGGGAGAACCATCGATCTACAGGGATCAGCTGAAGAACGTGAACAACTTTGGTGCGCTAGGGGAACGGGAGAAGGTCAGCCAGAAGGGAGGGTAATGTACCTGTCATCGTTTCTGAACCACTTAAGATGAAAAACTACCAGCTCTGGCTTCCCAGACCAGAGATGGAACAAATTGTTCAATAAAACCTTGCATTTGCAAAGCATTTCACAACTTAAAAAAGCATTTTCACATGTATTATTTAATTTGACTTAGTGGAAGGACTATTAGCTACATTTTAGAGATAAACTGAAGGACAGAAACATTATGAACCTGAGAGAATCAGAAAACAAGTGGCAGAACTATGTTCCCTGACTCTAAATCCAGTGTTCCTTCCAGAAAAGCATGCTCACTTTTTTAAAGAGCAAAGCAAAAGATGCAAACGGGAGTTAATACTAACATTATTTTCTAGTCTCCTTGCCTAAAAACATAGTGACCACCAGACTTCATTTGCTTTAGATACTGGTCAGAACACAGTATTTCCTCAAGACTAACAGTACTTAGACCCATCTACTTATTTCTCCTAGTTCAAAACAAAGGATAGAGAAATGAAGTGGGAATTTACAGACTGTTATTCTCTCACCTGCACAAATATCAGAGAGCCAACCGCATTACCTTAGTCCCTTCGCCACAGCAGTGAAACCCAATTTTCATCCTGTGCTCCCTCTAACCTCTCACCTAATCCAGGTTCCCACAAGAACAGTGAATCCCAAATGTCTTACTACACTCATGAGGCCATGAGCAGTTACCTACACACCATTATCCACCTTCTATTTACCCATTACCGTTTACTATCTTTGCCATCAATTAAGCCCTTCCCTTATTCTTTTTTTTAAATATTTTCTACTTTTTGAGTTTCCTCCATTTTATTTAAGATTTTATTTATTTATTTTTAGAAAGGGAAGAGAGGGAGAAAGAGAGAGAAACATCAACGTGCAGTTGCTGGGGGCCATGGCCTGCAACCCAGGCATGTGCCCTGACTGGGAATCGAACCTGCGATACACTTTGGTTTGCAGCCTGTGCTCAATCCACTGAGCTACGCCAGCCGGCGCCTTTCCCTTATTCTTAACATCCTTTCCTGCATGCCTCAATACCTCAAAACGAAAATATCCAAAACTGAAATTTTATCACCCCCCCTCCACCACACACACGCACACACACACAACCTGTTCTGTGCCTGAATTACTTTATTTGCATTAACAGCGCTGCCATTCATCAAACAAGAAACCTGGAACTCCAGGCCCTGGCTGGGTGGCTCAGTTGGTTACAGCATCATCTCCATACACGAAGGTTGTGGTTCCCATGTCTGTTCAGGGCACATCAAGCAGCAACCAATGAATGCATCAATAAGTGGAACAATAAATCTCCCCCCTGCCCTCTCAAAAAGCAATAAATAATTAAATTTAAAAGCCTGGAACTCTCAATGCTCTTATCTCCATTACCATGGCTACTTACAATTAGTTACTACTTACTAATACACTGGCTGCCATTTCATTAATAACCATCATGAGTGGTCACTATACATACTGTATTCTATCAATGAAATAACTCTATGAGGAAGGTAATTCTGTCCTTGTTTCACAAACGAGAAATCTTAAGACTAAGAAAAATTAATCTGTCCAAGTCACAAGCAAGAAGTGACAAAGTAAAGATCTAAACTCACATGTCTCCCAAAGTCAATTCCATTCCCCTGGAGCAAAATGCTTCCTTCTTCGGTACAGGACATCAGTCCTTCACTACCTATCCCCTAGTTTCTCACTTAGATTACTTCCAAGATCCTCCTAACTGGGCCTGCCTCCAGTCTTGCCTTCTCCTACCCTTCGATGTGCCAAAGTGCTTCAGAATTCCCTTCAGTCTACACTGCACAGGATACACCACCCTACAGGACGAATCCCAAATGCTCTCATGCAGATCCACAAACCCTTATTACTTGTAGTTCCTAACCTCAAAAGCTTTGTGAATTTTTTTTCATGAATTTGTAACAAAACCCACCCCGAATTGTGGAAGGCTATTTATTGTCTACCCTATTAGTGTGATATTGGTATATTTCACTACAGAAATATTGTTTGATGATGTGTTGTTAACCCAGACCCTGCTGGGGCATTAAAGACCTTACCAGGAAGAAAAATTTCCAAACTATTCTGAAGGGTTTAAGATAAGGGATTGCAGGCCCTTTATCTATTCACCCCTGAATCTAACCTGATTTCCACCCATCACCTCACACATCCCTTAACTGCAGGAATGCGTAAGATGCCCTGTGAGTTACCTTTCAAGAAACCTGCCCAAGGATGTTCTGTTCAGTGAGGTTTCCCTGACCTTCTCTAGACTGCACCACGCCATTGCAGCAAGCACCCACCTCCACTGCTATAGGTTCTGTATTTGTTTCCCTTAGACTGTTAATAAGCTCAATAAGAATTTCATTCAATCCTACAGTGTCCGGACCACCAGGGGCTCATTAATGCATTGTGAACTGAAATTCAGGTCCAGCTCTCCCGAATTTCCAATTCCCTTCAAAGTTCATTTCTCCTTCACCCCTAAACCTTAGTATTTTTCCCTAACCACGCAGGCCTCTCAGAGCTATTTTCCTACTAGAGTTTCTCCTTCCCAATGTCATCTTAAAATTACTTCCTACCAGACGCCTCCTCTTAACCCCAAACTCTCCAACGCCCTTTATCCTCTATTTAATCCCTAGTCCTTCTTCCCTCTAGTCTTGAACAGGTCAAGTCCTCTCCACTAGGACAATTCCCCCTCACAGTCCTCACCTCTTACCTACTACCTCCACACCTCTCCCAGCTCTGGGCCTTCCCACCAGCCCTTTCCCAGACCCCTCTTCTCTCCGAACCTGCGCCCGCCCCGAGTCCACGCCTTCCCGGCGTGTATCCGCACCGCACAAACCTCCCCTGGAGCGATGTCCCCTCCCCCAGTCTCCCGCAGCTGGCACCCCCTCCCTCCACCGTCCTCGTATCTCTCGCGGTCCAGCTGCTCTGGAAACTGTCCCAGGGGCCGTGTCTTTCACCTTACAACCCCCGAGACCGCTCCGCTCGAAGCAGCCCCGGGCCCGAGCACCTCCTCCGTCCCCAGCTCCTCCTCGGCCCCCGTCAAACCCCTTCAGCCCAGACCTCGGGCAGGGCCTCCAGCTCACCTTGCTGGATGTCGCCGTTGCTGCCCCCCGGGATGGGCACGTTGAGCTGGCGCTCCGGCTCCGGCAGGCAGCGAAGGCAGAAGGAGTGAAGACAGGGCAGCAGCTTGGGCTCCGCCTCACGCCGGCTCTGCAAGCTCTGCTGACACACCGCGCAGGTGTCCAGGAGCGAGGCTGGAGGTCCAAGAGGCGGCCCCGCGGAAGGACCTGGAGCTGGAGCCGAGGCTGGAGCTGGGGCCGGCGTCAATACCGCCCCCCCGGGAACCGCAGGGCCGACGGAGGCCGCAGGGGCCGAAGCAGCCGGGGCTGAGCCTGAGGAGGCCGCGGCCACCCCCCCGTCGTCGGGCCGGGCCGCGCTGCTCTCCGCGTCGGCCCTGCCGCCTTCCTCCTCCTCCTCCTCCACCAGCACCGAGGCGAGAGGCGGCTCCGCCTCCTGCGCCGCGGGCCCGACGGCCCCGGCAGTTACCGGCGCACTGCCGCTGCCCCCGCCGCCGCTCTCAGCCTCGCCGCCGCCTTTGTTTTCCGCCATGTTTTCCTCTTTGAACCCGCCGGACCGCCCCGCGCCGCCCGCCGCCCGCGCCGCCACCGCCCCCAGCCCCAGCCGCAGCCGCAGCAAGAAGAGCGGCCGCCGAGAGCGAGCGAGCGAACGAACGGACGAGAGCGCGCGCGCACGCGGCGCCCCCGCCCTCGCGTCGTGCTGTGGGAGCGGGGCGGGCACGGCGCGCGCACGTACGTAGGACGTCCTCAGAGGGAGGCGGGAACTCAGGGCGCGGTTGCGGAGCTGTCTTCGCCGCCCCTCCGCCCTGCGGCCCGGCGGCTTGCGTTGCAGCGCTGTGGTTCAGCTGGCTTTAAAAGCCAGAAAGCATGGGGCGCACTACTTTTGGCTGGGGGTGGTTATGAGTTGGGACGCGGAGGTCTAGCTGGGAGAAGAGTGGAAAGGTTGGCGGGTAGGAGGCCAGAACCGGTTCCCGCAGAGCGAGCGTCTCCCGGGCGGCGGGGTCCCCAGACGCGCGGGCGGGTCTCCGCGGAGACGTCACTTGCATGGTCGGACTCCGGGCCTCCGCCTCCTAGGTGCTGACCTCCTGGGTCTCTCTGCTTTAACCTGCCGCGTTCCCTTGAGTGGTTGTTCCTCAGGGGAGCAGTTAAGGGGGTTGCTTGCTTGCTTTTTTTGAACTGGAGGCCTACCAGAAATAAGCTCAAAAGACCTGGTGAGGAAGAAACTCTTACAGCTGTGTTTAGATTCTTAAGGTGACTGATTCACAGACGTGGCTTCGTATCAGAAAACCAATCAACTGAGGGCTCTTTCCGAGCTAGAGATAGAGATAGCAGGACCACACCCCAGACCTGCATCAGGAAGTGGGGAGGCTGAAGGATATTGAAAAGTCACTTGGTGTGATTGCGATGTGCGTCAGTCTGGGGAGTCACCAATGTTAGGGATTACGAATGCCCTAGCAATGTTGGTAACAGAAGCTTTCAGAAAGGTTGTCTTTATTTGAGAAACAAGTACTCTGGGGGTTTTTATGTAATGCAACGATTGTTTTAATGTTGGGATCATGAAGTGCTTTTGTGTTCTGACAGTGTTCCCAAAAACTGATTCTTTGAACTGATACATAAAACCCTAAGGGAAGCCACCCGGAAACATTTTTATTTGTTAGAAAAAAATTAACCTCTGCTATGTATCCGATAGTGTTTTAGAGACTCTAGGATAACAGAGAACAAAAGAGGTCCTTGCATTCAAGGAGTTTCCACATAATGAAGAATGGAGTGAAAGACTAAAATACTAAAATCAAGTAGGTCTATTCTTGTTTTAACTATCCTAGGAACTTAAACTTTTGAACGTTGCAGCCCTGCAGCAATGCCTGGATATTCATTAGACCTCCAGATAACCCTCTGATTACCCCCTGAAGGATTCACCAGTGTGGACTACCTGCCATCTGACTGATAACCATCCTGGACCAATCTTTAGGGCTAAAAACACAGGACTCATTATACTCAAAACTGCACTTTTTTTGAGGGGTGGGGAAATATTTTAAGAGAAAGGGAGGGAGAAAGAGGAAGAGAGACATCAATGTGTGGTTGCCTCTTGGGTGCCCCCAACTGGGGACCTGGCTCACAACCCAGGCATGTGTCCTGACTGGGAATCGAACTGGTGACCCTTTGGCTCACAGGCCAGCACTCAATCTGCTGAGCCACACCAGCCAGGGCAAGAATGCACTTCTTACTATAAGAACTCAACTTTTCTTTCTTCTTCAGAGCACTTCTGGTTTTTGCCTAGTTGCACTTCCCATTTGCAAACCTTAAGACCCTTGAATAAATCTATCAATTATTTCTAGCCAAAGCCTCCAACTCTTTGAGTTTGTTTGACACTAATGGGAGAAGAATGAAAATAAATGTATGCCAGGGAGTAATACATGCTATGAAGAAAAATAAGAGGGAAAGCGATTAGAGATGATTGGGGGAAGCCTCCGTTGGTAGGAGAATGAGCCTATAGCTCTGTTGCAGAAGTATGTGCGAGGCAGAGGAGCAAACAGTAAGTGCTAAGCGAAGGTCCTGAGGTAGACGGAGATTCTCGAACTGAGGGGAACAGCAAGGAGCCAATATGGCGGGAGTGACTGCAACAAGGGAAAGTACAACATGAGATAAGAAAATTGAGGAGACCAGGTCATACACAGAAATGGTCTTCAATTTTTTTAACATCTATGCCCTTGAAAAGAACTTTGAGCTCTGACTGGTGTAACTCAGTGGACTGAGTGCTGGCCTGCAAAGCAAAGGGTCACCGGTTCGATTCCCAGGCAGGGCACATGCCTATGTTGCGGGCCAGGTCCCCAGTACAGGGGTGCATGAAAGGCAACCACACATTGATGTTTTTCTCCCTCTCTCTAAAAATAAATAATATATTTTTTAAAACTTTGAAAAATATTTCCTTCTTTCAAACATTGTAACTTGACTGTAAAATTTTCATCATGAGTCTAAATAGTTGCAGAGTGCAATTTCCACCATTTTGCAGTATTAACATTTTTAAATTGTTACATTACTTTTAAATCTACCCAGTGGGAAAGTAAACACTAGCATCCATTTTAAAGGTACATAATAAAAAATATTATGTTTTATTAAATAAATATGAAACATGAAAAGTAAAGTGTTATTGGGAATGTTTTAATGAAATGGCTGATACGTTTGTTTTTTGTTTTTTTCAATTCATATAGAGATGGGTGTATACAAAATTACTAAGAGACAGGGTCCTGTAGTGATTCCACTTTTCATTTTTATAGACAAAAGCACTGCATTCAAAAACTGTATATATATACATACTTGTGTATCCCCTGGAAAAACTTCCCCCATTGGAGTACCCCAGGTGCCCATTCCCAAGTTTTAAGATACTGAGTGAGATGGGAAGTCTTGGGTCAGTTTTGAGCAAAGACTCAAAGTCGAAAAGAATCACTATGGCTTTCCTGGAGAAGTCACTTGTTGAGGGTCAGAGTGGAAGAAGGAAAACCAGCTAGGCTGCTAATCCAATAATGGTTGATCTGACCAAGGTGGCTTCTGGGCAGCTGGTGAAAAAGATGGACCATATTTAATAAGAAGCAAATGCTCTTCTCCAAATTGACTTCGAAAAAAAAAGTTAATGGGTTGACCTCCTCAACCAAAATCTTTGAATTTTTCTTAACCTTTTGATGCCTACTACTGCTTGCCTTTAATAAAATCTAGAATAAAAGTGTTTTGAAAACTATATAATTTTATAGAGAAGACTAGCCCGTTTTCCCCCATGCAGTTTATCGTGCGCTCTGAGAAGGCAGCGCCTGGAATTGAACTGTTGTGGAGTACTTGGGGTGTTGAAACAGATACCTAACTACATCCCTGATTGGCAGTGGGAGCCCAAAAATCTTGCAGGAGAAACAAATTGTTCTTGCGATGGATACACTGATAAATCTGTGGTTGAGAGACTGCATGGCGTGGAGAGTGAATCTGTGCTCTGAAGTCAAAATTATGGGTTTGAAACCTGGTACCACCACCTGCTATCTGTGATTTAGGGTAACTTATTTAACTTGCCTCAGTTTCCTCATTTGTCAAAGAGCATTTGTTGCTAGTAGGATGCACCTCAAGGTTTTCTGACAAATATTTGTAAAATGCTATTAGTACTGGAATAGGGTGAACATGAAAGTATGTAAAAGAAGACCCAAAGATTCCTGAAAGGGCCAGAACTGGAGAGAGAAACAAAAGCACCTTAGGGATGGGCTGAAATGAGCAGTGGCTATAGAGGCCATACCCAGCCATTCCCCTAACACAGGCTATGTTTGACCCCCAACCCGCCTGCCTGAGCATTATGAGAAAAACACGTTTCTGAAATGAAAGAGCTATCAGTAGGCACCTAGCAGCTGTGCCATGGAGAAAACCCCCTAGAAATTGCTAGTAACCAGAAGTGGAAGGAACTTTCCCATTGTTCAGAAAAGAGGAGAACTGGGAGGGAAACAGGCGAGCATTGGTAAGAGCATAATCCATCAACTGGGCGTGGGAGGTTGGCAACAGTAAGGCCTGTTCTGCAACTCTTGGGCAGAGCAGCCACAGTCAACAGCAGGAGCGGAAGAGTTCATGAGGACCAGCAGAGGAATGCAGAGCTGCAGTTGAGATATAGGGCATTTCTACCAATGTGAGATAACTTGCAGTCAGGTGTGGATGAGGCCAGAGGGCATAGAGGTGATATTTTGTGATTTCAAGTTCACTTCTCTGGACACAGGTACATAGGTGCATGTGTCCTTGGACTTAGGATGTCCAGCTATAGAGCAGGGACCTTCCTAACACACATGTTGAAAGAGTAAAATGGAAATGGGATATGTTAAAAGGGCAAGATTTCTGTTCAGAAGTGTGGCCGGTGCCACACCATGAAAAGGAAGGCAAGCACCAGAAATCATGGTCTGGCCCTGGCCAGGAGGCCTGGTTGGAGCACCATCCTGTACGCCGAAAGGTTAGGGGTCTGATCCCCCAGTCAGGCACACACTGGTACCAGGTTGTCCAGTCCCATCCCCAGTCAGGGGGCACGCAAGGGGGAACAGATTTATGTTTCTCTCTCACATCAATGTTTCTATCTAAAATCAATAAATACACCCTTGGGTGAGGGTTAAAATATACACTTTAAAATGAAAAAAGAAAAGAAATGGTCTATTTGGGCAGAAGATAGGTTAGTCCCCTGGATTCTCTTATACTCACGCCAACAAGAAAGAAGGCATCACCTGAGAAGAAATGTGTGGAGAATCCCAAGAAGGACCTCCCTGGAACAAAAACAGTCTTTGGTGGCATTAAGCAGGCAGAAAGGGCAGGCTCGATCGCTTATCTCCAAGTGCTCATGAGTAACCTTGGGCCACTGCCTTAGTTGTTTCAAAAAAGAATGTCTCGAATTCTTTTATGTGTCACATATTACATCGACCTCATACACAAAAATTCATATCACATAGAGCTGATAGAATATTTTTACCAGGCAGTCCTGATTTAAATAAGATTTGCTTGTTCTTAGTTGATATAATTAGCTTTTAAAATATTGATGGTACTTCCGGTTAAGCAAATACTACCAATCACTATTTTCTCATTCTAAAGATATGGTTTGAGTTGATTAGTAATGTTCAACTTTTCACAAAGACAGTGAATGACATCTCAACATCTATAGATTGGTTTTATATTTAGATGGATATAATTGGTTGTATAAGTAGATAATATTTAAATACTGGGGAAACCCACTCACTGTTTCATAGAACTGAGCAAGACTCAGCTGTTTTTCAATTTGTGTTCATTCTGGTGTAAAAGGGCTAAAGATACAGTTGCAATATCCACTTTATCTTTTTGGTCTTACCTATGCCAATCTAAAATTCCCTGTACCTAAAATGTTGCCTTCTACTTAATGACAGGCACATTAGTGTGGTATATGTACACTATCAAAGAATATGTAACACTTCTCACATTGTATAGATAATCTATACGGTCAGGTGCTTTTAAAAGTCAAATGACAAGATACAATAGCAAGTTAATCTTTGCTTTTGAGTATTTTCTAGCTAAGTAAGTCAAAATTATAATTCAGGATTGTCTTTAAACAGCTATTCAAAAACCCAAGAACCTGTAGAACTATATATGTGTGATTAGTAACAATGCTCTAGCCAACTTATTAAAAGATTAAAGTAGAGGAGATAAGACATCACAAATTTGTAAATTATGTGATGATAAGACTTAAGGTAATTAAAAAGAAAATCATAGGGAAAGTAACAGAGTTCACTTCTCAGCATTTTATGACGGTGTGCAAAGTGCACTGGGGCTTCAAGATTCTGTGTGGTCGGCCCTAGTCAGAACCGCTTTCACCGAGACAAGAGGGACAACGGCGGAGCGCTGAGTCTAATGGCTAACTCTGGGCTTTTCTGTGTCGCTAACAGCGTCCTGGGGCACATGGGTCATCCCAACAGGCACAACATTTGAACAGCGGTGTACAGTTTACTTCCACACACATTTTTCTAATTCTGGCAACCAGTGAGATACACCCCAATTTAGACAATAAACAGCATTCATAATGTGAGTGTATTGTAACATAGTGGCTGTCTGTTATTACACAGTAAAGTTGTTTTCAATGTTTTGTTATTATAAACAATATCGCGATGAATAACTGTTTGAATGTCTATGATTATTCTGAATATTCCTAAAAATAGAATTGCTGATTCAATGAGTATACCTATTGTGAAAAGTTTTTAATGTATAAAATCAAAGAGTTCCTATTAGATTATCAGAAAACTAGATTGATATCTGTTGCTACAATACATAAAGATAAATTAACATAAAATCTTTTTTCCGATTACGTTTGTTTCTCTCTCGGTCTCGGTCTCCGCACATCCCACGTGGTCCTCAAGCCACTCCAGCCTGGCTTCCCTGCCCATCACTATCACAGCAGCTCTCCCCAAGGCCATGGAAAAGCCCCACGAGTATTTCAAAGGCACTCAAACTTGGCACATCCAAGACTCAGTAATCTTCTCCCCAGACCTCCTCATCTTTTACACTCCCCATCTCAATGAAAAGTGTTACCACTCACTTATTTTCTAGAAATAGGGATATTAAGAAGATAAATTAACTGATTTTGACAGATTGGATATAGGAAGATGTCACCCTGGAAACCTAAAACTTCTCACCCCACATACCCAACCTAGTACCCAGTCTTGTCCATCTGACTTTTTAAATGTTTCTCCAAATCCCTCCATTTCTATTTCCACTGTCACCACCCTAAATCAATTTATGACCCTCAAGGTACCACCACCCTCCCCTCTGCCTGCGCTGTGACCCCCCTGCAGTTATGCACTGTGTAAACTGCAGTAAGAGTAATCTTTCCAAAGGGAAACTGACCCCTGCTCCCTCAACCCTCACGTCCATGGCTTTCCCTAGCTCTTAGGATGAAAACAAAATCCTCAGCCACCTGTAGGACCCTGTTTCATCTGGCCTGGATACCTCTCTAGTTACATGATGCCCCACTTTCCCCTTGCATTCTACATTCAAGCCATACTTCCCTTTCAAATTCTTCACAGTGCCGTGCTCCCTCTCGCCTCTGGGCCTTTGCACATTCTGTCCTCTAGCTAGAATGATCATTCTCTCTGCTACCACTTGCTCTGCAGTGTTCATGCCTACTCAGACTTGGGGTCTGAGCTCAAGCAGTACCTCCTCAGAGAGCTCCTGTCTAGGTCAGGTTTCTTTGTCAAATGTCCCCATAGATCCCTGCTTCTGTCCTTCATAGGGGCTTGTGAGAAGCCAGACTATCTGGGTTTGAATTCCAGTTCTATCACTTATTGGCTGGGTGACCTTGGGTAAGTTACTCAACCTCTCTCTTCCTCAGTCTCCTTGTCTGCAAGTGGGTTTAATAGTGGTGGCCATAATAAAACTATACATATACTGTTTTATGATTAAATTAATACAAGGAAAAAGTTTGGAATGGGGACGAGCAAATATAAGTAAATAATATTTCATTTAATCGTTAAGGTCTCAATTTGCAATAATGCATTCATTAGTGGGATTATCTGATTGATATTTGTCTCTCTCGTTAAGTTCCATGAAAGCAAGGGGTGCTATATTTCTGCTTACCATTTTGTTCCACTGCCTGGTACTAAGGGACTCATAAATATTTGATAAATTAATAAGTGATTCTTAGAATTATTGGATCAAAACATTTGCATGTAGTACATGTTTTCTGATTCTTATCCAAATGTTTGGAGGAGGGTTTATTTTGTTAATAAGATGGGAGAGACTTAACCATGTTTCTGCTTAAAGGAAAGAATTAACAATAATCCTGAGTGTGGAGATAAAGAAAGTAAACTTGTTCACAAAGCATTCTCCCTGAGCACCCGGGAGAAAACAGGATGTACTGAACAGAACACAGATGAGATAAAAGAAAGAATGTCACCGCCTCAGAATTGTGGGGAAGGGGACCACTGTGGAGATGCAGGTGATTTTGTGGTTCGGGCGTCGAAGGGTAGGAAAAGGCTGCAGCCTCTGAGAAAGAAGCATGGTGTATCCAGAGGGAATGAGGCATCAGTAAGTTTAGTTGGGCAGTTAGAATTCCTTTGGCTGCAAGGAATAAAAGATGTGGGAAGAATTCTTTTTGAGAAGATATCAACATTGTCTGTTACAACTGATAAATATTAAAAATAGTCACTAAGCTCTCCTTCTTTCCTTTTTTTTCCTTCCCCAATAATTCAGTCCAGAAGCCAGGATGTGGATCAACAATGTAGGTGCCCAGGCTTGAGGGGGAGGGCAGCTGTGGCCCAGAGCAGAGAGTCCGACACTGAACAGGGTGCCCCCCAAAAGACAGGGGTCCTCTTCATGCAGGGTGCCCAATCTGGGTAGGTGAGGAGAAAGGCTTCGACATTGCAGGGTGGGCCATGTAGGAGTGTAGAGCACAAGCAGGATGAGGAGGGTGTCCGGGACAAGGCAGGCAAAGCCAGAGCAGGGTAAGGAGGACATCCACGTGGGGTGGGAGGGGGCACCCGGCAGGGGTGGTGGGATCAGGGTGAGGAGGGTGGCCAGGCACAGGGGGTGGCCTGGCCCTGGAGTCAGAACCCAAGATGGATGAGAAAGGCATCTGTGTAGGAGGAAGGCCCAGTGAAGGATGTTGTAGCCTGAGCAGGTGAGGAAGACATCCAGCAGGAGAACAGCTTTGTGTTGGGGAGAGGTTATCCCAGCATGGGGAAAATCTGGGGGGGTTAAGGAAGGTATCAGTGCAAGAACAAGACCCCTCATAACGTGTCAGAGCCCCAGTAAGGTAAGAAGGGCACCCACAGAGGGGAGGAGGTGACTGCCGAGGGAAGCAATCGTTGACATACAGGCAGATGGAGCAAATAAGCAAATAATTAAAAACTAAGTACCTCCCTGCGCAGAGCAGGACTGAACTAAGATGGCGTCAGTCCTGTCAACTAAGAAGCCATGCTCAGAAGCATGCGCAGTGGAGCAATGACTCGGAGGGATAGTGCGACTCCTCAAGCACGCACAGTACAACGTGGAAGACTGCATGTGCTTATCTGAGGGGTAACACTGCCCTCTCACAGCATGCTCAGTGGAGTGACACAGACAATGTGTACTTATCTGAAGGGAAACACCGCCCTCTCAGAGCATGCACAGTAGAGCGACATAATCAACATGTGCTTATCCAGGTGGCACAAGGCAACACGTGTTCATCAAAGGCTGATGCAGCACTACGTCGTACAAGAATAGCAAAGCAACGGCCTTCAGACAGGCAACCGAGAGGGAGAGCACTGCACGCTGCTGCTGGGATTGAGCTGCTGCTGGGATTGACCCGGCTCTCTCCGGCTGACCCTGAAGCTGTCTCGGAATCTGCCCTCCAAGATGCCGACTGGCTGCCCCCCAGACCCAGCTGCCCCGCCATGATCTGGAGTCTTGGGACTCAGGCTCGTTATCTCCCAGGTCTCTTGTGTGATGTTATTGCTGATTGTTTCTAAGTGATAATTAGTGTTATTAGGTTATTACAGATTTGGATCAAATCTGCATTTTTAATAAAAGCTGAGTGAATAGCAGAGTCACCTGGGTTGACTCACTGTAATTCCTGGGTGCCGGTGTTACCTGGAGTGCTGGTGGCCATAACAGGTGGCCCGGCGCTTTTGATTCATAAAGCCTGGGGGTGAGTCAAAGGCTGACTTGCAGGAAAGACTATATCGTGAAGTATTCGCTCCTGACACTTCCTCAGCCACAAATATGCAAAGAGAAAGGTAGAATGAACACTGCAGTGCTGGGTTGGAATTGGGGTATTTATTTGTCCTCATGGGTGTCAAAATATAGAGATAGTTACAGAAATAAATGCAGTCATAATGTATTTGTATGTGTAGGGGAAACGAAAACTTTCACTCTACCCTCTTAAGGTTTCTGGCTGGGCCTGAGAATTAAATTGACATTAAGCAGATTAAGATAATAAGAGCATACTGTTTTATTTAAGTGTTATGTGACATGAACTCTGGCTGGTGTGGCTCAGTGGATTGAATGCTGGCCTGCAAACCAAAAGGTCGCCAGTTCGATTCCCAGTCAGGGCACATGCCTGGGTTGCAGGCCAGGTCCCCGGTAGGAGGTGTGGGAGAGGCAACCATGCATTGATGTTTCTCTCCCTCTCTTTCTCCCTTCCCCTCTGTCTAAAAATAAATAAATAATATCTTTAAATAAAAAAAGTTTTATGTGACATGGAAGCCCTTCTATGGAAATAAAGAACCAAGTAGTGAGAAAGCCTAAGGGCTTTAGGGTGAAAGAGAGGCAATTGTGGAAAAGCAAGTAAAATATATGAGAGACTAAAGGGAGATAAGAGTTATTTTCCCGAGGTCTGCTTGTACAGAATTCTCTCAGCCTTGACTCCCTGCGTCTGGCGATAAAATGGTTCTTCCTCCTGATATGGGGAGGGCATCTTTCACATTGGAGTTTCATCTTCTGTTCTCAGGAAGAAAAGGGGAAGTCAGAGCACCCATCTTGCACCTGCCACTTTTAAATGCCTTTTGCTCAAAATAATCTATATGCCATAAGCACATGTGTGTGTGTGTCAATGTGTATGTAAATACGTATACTTCTTAGGCCTGCCCACCAGCAGGCTGGGGAGCAACAGTACCCCAAGGGCAACAAATGCAGCTGGCCAGAGCTTGGCTTCTAAGTACCTTCTCCTTTAAAAAGAACTACAGTCCCTCGGTGAAATGGCTGGTTCCCAGGCAAGGGCAGGGAAAATACAGGATGAGCCTGGAATACACTGCTGTTGCAGGAAGTAAGGAATTCCTCGTGGGACGATGGTGACACATTAAAAGGTCGTTGGGCTCTCATTATCCAAATGTGGACCATATCATGATAAATAAAAAGAATCATAATAAATAAAGTATTTATTATGTATCAATTTGAGTATCATAATAAATAAAGATAGTAGTAGATTATAACCCACTGACTACAGTGGAAAACTATGAATCCAAACTAGTAAAAACAAGTAAGTAAATTAAAAGTTTGTTGAGGAAATTTTATTGGCATAGCTTCAATACTTATACATTTGCATGATTTCCTATCTCATTTATATACTTACATGTATGTCAAAGTATTGCTCACAAAATATCTACTAATTACAAAGGGAAAAGGAGTGAACTTTAGAGTAGAGAAGCCCAGCAGACACTGCCTTAATCAAGAAATCGAATTTTTTAATTCTCTAAAAACTTATTGATTTTTAAAGAGGGAAAAATATAAATTTGTTGTTCCATGTATTGATGCATTCACTGGTTGCTGCTTGTATGTGCCCTGACCAGAGATAGAATCCAAAATCTTGGGTTATCAGGAAGATCCTTTAACCAACGGAGCTGCCTGGCCAGGGCTAAGAAATTGAATGTGAGTAACCAGAAATAAGACAAATTAACACTGTGTTGGGATGCCATGAGAACACAGAATCATTCCTTTTACTCTTCTGCTAAAATTGTACAACCTGCATCTAATTGTGAGGAAACATCAGAAAAAAACAAATTGAGAGATACTCTACAAAATAACAAACGTATTTCTAATCTTCAGTAGTTTCAACGTCGCTTGGAAACCATGTATGAGGATGGCAAAGCTGCAAGACGGAAGGAGGCTGGGCTGCTGAATCACTACCACCTACCGATCAGGAACATCAACTGGGAATTTATGGGTGTGATAACAAAACTTCTGCCTGAGCCACTCTTCTTTTGAGGGAACCCCCCCAAAAGTATCAAGGTCATAAATGTCAAGGAAAAACTGAGAAACTGTTCCAGACTGAAGGAGATTAAGAAGAAATGACAAAATGCAAATCAAAACCACAATGAGATTCCACTTCATATCTAAGATGACCATCATTTTTTATATAATATATTTTTTATGATTTTATTTATTTATTTTTAGAAAAAAGAGAAAGGAGGGAGAAAGAGAGGAAAAGAAACATCAATGTGTGGTTGCCTCTTTCGTGATCCACTGCCCTGCACCGGGGAACCTAGCTCACAACACAGGCATGTGCCCTGACTGGGAACTGAACCAGCGACTGTGTGGTTTACAAGCCGGCACTCAATCCACTGAGCCACGCCAGCCAGGGGAGATGACTATCATTTTTTAAAAAGAACAGAAGTGTTGGCGATGAAGTATCAGTGGAAACGCTTGTGCATTGTTGGTGGAGGGTGAATTGGTGCCGCTGCTCTGGAAAACAGTGTGGCGGTTCCTCAGAAAATGAAACTTAAAATTACTATGTGATCCAGCAATACCACCCTGGTATATACCCCCCAAAAAAGTTGAAAGCAGGAACTCAAACAGGTATTTATACACCTATGTTGATGGCAGCATTATTCGTGTTGGGGAGGAAAAATTTTACTCTACCAAACAAAGGTTCTTTCAGCTGGTCAACCTGAGACGGATTTCAATCAAGTCAACCTGAGACGGATTAACAAAAGAAAAATAAATTTAACTTCGTACATGTGGGAACTCCACACACATAAGAGTTGTGAAGACAGAAGGCAAAATGAGATCTATATGTTATCGTGAGCCAAGGAATGGGACAGGGCCCTCAGGCTCCAGGCAGGAGAGAGGGTGATTCACAGGATGGTAAGAAGAGCAGATACTCAGTGATTAGATGTTTGTCCTGCCCTATACATAGGTCATAAAAATTTATTTCTGACAATAACTCTAATTATGGGCAAGGCCCTCTGTTTAAATTCTTTAACATAGAGGTAAAGTTGCTCTTGAGCCTGTAGGGACAAGATTGTTTTGAGCTCAAAATAATCCTTACGCCAAAGATGGCACATCTTGTCCTGGCTGGTGTGGCTCCGTGGACTGAGCACCGGCCTGAGAACCAAAAGGTCGCCGGTTCAATTCCTGGTCAGCGCACATGCCTGGTCAGCGCATGTGTCTGGGTTGTGGGCCAGGTCCCCAGCTAGGGGCGTGCGAAAGGCAACGGACCGATGTTTCTCTCACACATCGATGTTTCTCTCACTCTCTTTCTCCGTCCCTCCCCCTCTCTCTAAAAATCAATCAATCATTCAATAAAGTCCTTTTTTAAAAAGTGGCACATCTTGAGGAGACCTGTTCTGAACCCCTTCATTCACAGTATCTAAGGACTAGAAGCAACCCAAGTGTCCGCTGATTGATGAATGAATGAATACAATGTGGTGTACTATTCGGCCTTAAGAAGAAAGGAAATTCTGACACATGCAACAAAGTGGATGAAATCTCAAGACATTGTGCTAAATTAAGTAATCCAGACACAAAAGGACAAATATTGCATGTTTCTGCTCATGTGAAGTACCTGAAGTGGTCAAATTCATCGGGACAGAAAACAGAATGGTGTTTGCCAGGGCCTGGGCAAAGGGGGAAATGGCGAGTTATTGTTTAATGGGTATGAAGTTCCATTTTGGAAAGATGGAAGTTTTGGAGACGGCTGGTTGTGATGGTTGCACACCAGTGTGAATGTACAATGCCACCGAACTGTGCACTTAAAAATAGTTAAAATGGCCAAAGCATTGCAGGTTCGATTCCCAGTCAGGGCACATGCCTGGGTTGTAAGCCATGGCCCCCAGCAACCGCACATTGATGTTTCTCTCTCTCTTTCTCCCTCCCTTCCCTCTCTAAAAATAAATAAATAAAGTCTTTTAAAAAATTTAAAAAATACAATGTACTTTTAAAAAATAGTTAAAATGGGAAATGTGCTTTGAAGCAAAGGACATTTCTGGAATAATTGGTAAAACTTGAATGGGGTCTGAGGCAGTAGAAATGTATGAATGTCAGTATCCTGGTTTTACCGATTGTGCTGTAGTTATTTTGGAGAATCTCATTGTTTGTAGAAAATACACGGAAATGTTTGGGAATGATGGGGCATCATATCTGCTGTTTGCTCTCAAATGAGCGAGGGGAAAAAATGTTTTGTGCTGTACTTATCACTTCAGTATGCTTGAGATTATTTCCAAAAATGTTTTCAAGGTAAAATAAAAAATAAATGCAGTCATCTGTTAAACAGTTGATAAAAATGAATTCTGAATTATTTTTAGCATCAGAATTTCAGGAGAGGGCTCTGGGATTGCCGTCTGTAGCACTTTCCAATGTAGTCAATGCAATGTTAACACAATAAATACTCCACTGGTAGTTTGTATTTTGGATACATGGGGTTTTACTTGTTAAATGTTGGCTTTTTCTGCGTACCTAGCTCATTACTGTGTTATGAGTCACCATTCTGCAGACAGTGTGTCCTTAGGAAAGACATCTGTAAGTTAACAACAAGGAAATGAGAATAAAAATAGGGAAGCAAATGTGATGGACAAAAAAATGTGTTTGGATGCTAAAACTAACTGCAAATGATTTTTTAACGTTTTTGATATTTTGTATTGTATTTGTCAGAGAAATGTGAATATTTGCTAAAGGCCATTCTTTATAACTTCCTTTAGTTGTAAACATACTATGGTCAAACAGGAATTGCTACCTATTTTGAATTACTTTCATATTTTCTGTGCCTTATCGTGTCATCTTTTCACTATGTGAATACACAAATGAATCACTGGAAGCTGGTCTGGGATTGGAACAAAAGCCCTAAATACACATATGGCCAATGTCACTGCAGAGCAGGGAAGAAACGACATCTGGAAGTGGCCCTGGTGGGGTAGGAGGGACAGCTGTGGGGCAGTTCTTATTTATTTAATGGACTGAGGGAAGATGTTCAAGTCAAGAGCCATATCCGGCCTGCTTTTTGCAGGGCCCCAGGAGGGAAGATGGTTTTAATGGATGAATATTTACAAGTGATTTGAGCCCCAATTGAGTGAAATGTTATTCCTTTAAAAAGTCCATTCTTCTCATGGTATATCTTTTATATGATATCCTGGATTTGCCTCTTGGCCTTCAAAGTCTGAAATATCTGTTCTCTGCCCATTTACAGAAGATGCTGGCCAGACGCCGCTCTGGAGGCAGGCAGCAGTCTGTGTCAGCGATTCTCAGCCAGGGCGCCGCTGCACTCCGGCGTGGATGGATTTTTAGAGCGTGCAATACCTGACTGTTGAGTCAGAGACAGCGACCTCCTTTCCCTCAGATTGTCAAATAAAAAAATGACAACAGCTCCGGTCGGGTAGCTCCGGTGGTTACAGCCTCATCCTGATATGCCAGGCGTCAACCAATGAATGCGTAAATACATGGAACAATGAAGATTGATGTCTCTCTCTCTCAAATCAATATATAAATAAACAAGTAATGACAACAGCCAACACAACAATACCCATCTGGTGTGACTGGATCAAAATTACACCTAAGTGTTTTGTCAGAGCTGCAAAAATATATTTTCATATGTGCCACAGAATTTTAGTAATTAGTTTATGTGGGCTGGAAGATGAAAATCATTGAAAATCGCTGGTCTGCGTGAAGAGCACGCAGACCAGCGTGGAGAAGAATGTGAAGAATGGAGGCGTGGCGAAAGTTAAAGGGGTTTTTGACAGAGTTCAGTATTTTTGAAGAGTGGTCTGCCGAGAGGGACGAAACAGTGGCTGATAGGGGCTGAAACAGTTGCAAAGTTTTCGAATAATTGCTGTGGGAACTGCCTGAATGTGACAAAGGAATAGTTGGAATGTTGGTGAAGAGTTAGATTGTTTTTTGAATAACTTTTTGTTTTTAAATTACAGTTGACATACAATATCATATTAATTTCGGTTACACAACATAGTCATTAGACATTTACACAGTTTACAAAATGATCACCCCAATAAATCTAGTCTGGCACCACACATAGTTATTACAATATTATTGACTATATTTCTAATGCTGTATTTTACATCCTCGTGACTATTCTGTAACTACCCTTTAGTACTTCTTAAACCCTTCCCTTGTTACACCCATCCCCCCGACCCCCTCCCATCTGGCATCCATCAAAATGTTCTCTGAACCTATGAGTTTCTTTCTGTTTTGTTTGTTCATTTATTTTGTTTTTTAGATTCCATGTATAAGTGAAAGCAAAAGGCATTTGTCCTTCTCTGTCTTATTTACACCCTTCAGGTCCATTCATGTGGCTGCAGATGGCAAGTTTCCTTCTTTTTCATAGCTGAGTAATATTCCATCATTTATATGTACCACTTCTTCTCTATCCATTCAGCTATTGGTGGACACTTAGGCTGCTTCCATACCTTGGGTGTCGTAATTACTGCTGCAATGAACAAAGAAGTGAATATGTCTTCAAATTAGTGTTTTGGCTTTCTTCAGATAAATACCCAGAAGTGGAATTGCTGGGCCCTTTGTCTCTTGTTCTAGCCTTTGTTAGAATTAGCCTCTAATTCTTTGTTTGAAAATCTATTTTGCACCCTGGCTGGTGTAGCTCAGTGGATTGAGCACGGGCTGCGAACCAGGCATTGCAGGTTCAATTCCCAGTCAGGGCACATGCCTAGGTTGCAGGCCATGTCCCCCAGCAACCGCACATTGATGTTTCTCTCTCTCTCTCCCTCCCTCTCCCTTCCCTCTCTAAAAATAAATAAATAAAATCTTAGAAAATCTATTTTGCCTAGTATGAGTATTACTACACCAATTTTTCTTCCTTTTATTTTTTTGCTTTCATTTCCATGAAAATCTTCTTCCATCCCTTTGCTTTCAGTCCGTGTGTGTCTTTCACTCTGAAGTGTCTCTCGCAGACAGCGTGTGCACAGGTCTTGTTTTCTTGTCCATCCAGCCGCCCCATGTCTTTTCATTGGAGCATTTAATCCACTTCCAGTTAGAGTATTTGTTGATACATGGGTGGTTATTGCCATTTTATTATTCATATTTTTATCTTTTTTTTCTTCTTTTTAAAGAGGTCCCATTAACATTTCTTGTGATGAACTCCTTTAGCTTTTCCTGTCTGGGAGGGAGTTAGACTCCTAATGTGATATTGTGCAACTGGCTAGTCATCTGCAGCAGAAGGAAAATTAGATTCAAGTCCTGATGAGTGTGGCTCAGTGGGTTGGGCATCATCCCGCAAACCAAAAGGTCACCAGTTCGATTCCTGGTCAGGGAACATGTCTGGATAGCGGGCCAGGTCCCCAGTTGGGGGCCTGCAAGAGGCAACCTGTTGATGTTTCTCTCACACATCAACGTTTTTCTCCCTCTCTTTATCCTTCCCTTCCTCTCTGTGTAAAAATAAATAAATAAATAATTTTTAAAAAAATTAAAAAAGAAATAAAAATTGAGGCTGTACATCTGACTACATAAAAAATTGAAAACAGGTATAACATTCCTTCCCCAAAAATATTTTTAATTAAAAAATAAGCAAGACTAAAAAGCAACCCCCAAGTGCAAAAACATACATATAGCGTACATTATAAAGGATTAGTATTGTAGCTCTTAACATAAGAGTATTTTTTTTTGTTTATTTTAAACATTTCATCAGATGAGGATGGTCTTTGATCTGTGCACAGTCAACTGAGTGTCTGTCTTAGTTATGAAAATATCACTGGTGCAGGCACCCACTGTCCTGCCAGAAGGTTCTAGCAAAACTTTTGGGTGGGTGTGTATGTGTGTGTGTATATTTCTGAATCAGAAAATCTGCCTCACCCTCAGTATTGCATAGCTGGCCATTGGGGAGGAGGTAGATCAATTTGCCTTAGGAACCTACTGTCTTATAGGAAAGAGGGAATGAAGACCCCAGTTTCTGGTTACCAAATCTGAAGCTGAGATGCTGTGTGGATGTGCAAAGGCCCAGTGGCAAAGGAGAACTGCATAAACACCATTTTAGTACTCTCCGTATTTGGCATTTAGAAGAGGACTCTATTGCCCTTTGGACTAAGTAAGCCCCCTTGAGATTCTTGGGCAATCAGTGGAGAGAAGGAAAAACCACGATGGGAAAAACTACACTTCTAATAAGACGAGCAGGAAGCATCAACTCTTACAGAGATTAGCAGCTGTAACTGACCACATTTGTACCTTGAGTTCAAGGAGTCCATTATACTAGTTACACTAGTATGGGAAGAATTCTTCAAAATTAAGGAAAAAAATGCATTCAATAAAAAACAGATAAAAAGCATGACCAACCAATTATAGGAGAATAAACTTAAATGACCATTAAGTGCATAAAAATGTTTAAGGTACACTGGTAATCAAAAAATTATACAAATAAAATGTGGTATCATTTGTCACAGATCACATGGTCCAAGAAGATATTATTCAGTGTTGTACTGAATACAAAGATATGGAGAAAAATGTGTTTCCATATTCTATAAGTTAAGACATACAACAAGTTGTCATTATATATTAAAATTTATATATATGGTTGTTTAATTTAAGAAAACAAATAGTACTGGGATTTCTAAGGAAATAATTGGGCAAGCACTCAGAGATACAATATTTGTTGTAGCATTGTTAAATAATATATACGGTTCAGAGTACAGTGGACTAGTTGTGTCTTGGAGAAGAATTCAATAAAAGAGACTGACACAATGCTTTCCAAATTTATGGAGTTCTAAGATTTCCCTTCTGTTGTAATGTCTATATTGTTACACGCTCATTCGCTGCCCTCCACCCCCAACTATGCCTAAATTGCGGGAAATTCTGTCAGCTGTTCTTAACAACAACAACAAAAAAGTAATATCGAAGTTGAATGAGAAGAAGAAAAGAACAGAGAGGAACAGGGATTTCCAAGTCCACAGAAATTTTGACTTTTTCTGTGCCTATTGGGAATGTCAGAACTGAAGAATGCTCTCTGATCTTCTGCATTGGCACAAGGGAAGTCCTGAGGGCTTCCAATGAAACATGAATGTGATTTGCTTCTCTCCAGAAAGTAAAGTCTTTACTGACCCCTTCCAGGTCATTACTAACAGCCCCACCTGGACCAACTCATTTGCCCTTCTTCCTTAGATATAAGGGAAAGCGTATCATTTATTGTCTAAGCCAAGCACTGGAGAATGGAAGGGGATTCTAGTCACAATTACACTTCTATTGTCCTGGGGAAACCAGGCCACAGAGTCACCCTGTTCACATACCGTGTGGTTTGTTGTGCTTGCGGCGGGGAGCAGGTCTAACTGACTTTGTATGTTGGTGGCTATAAACTGGGCTACATCGCAGCATGAACCAGACAGCTTCCCAGCCAGAGAGAGCGCTGTTGTTGACCTGAGGAAGAGGGAGAGGCGTGTGGCACGATAATTTGTACAGACAGCCATTTCATAGTACAACACAGTCCACTAAATTTTCTTTTGGCCTGGCTCTTGTTTCACAAATAGGCTGCTTTTACTGTAACTATTTTAATAATGTTGAAAAATGCTGTAGCTAGCTCTTCAGTTTCTTGTCCATTCACACATAGGGAAGTAGTCAGAGAGAGGGGACTACAAGGGGACTGAATGGTAATGGAAAAAATACAACAAGAAATTTTTTAAAAATGAAAATAAAAGGGAAGTAGTGGCAGATACACAGGTTGGTTTACTCAGCTTCCATTGCAAACCCTTATTCTGTGTGCCTTAGTCTAACATAGAGGCTTGTGTTCCCTGGCCCTCGTGTTGTTAAGTGTGACTATGTGACTAATTTCTGGCTAATGAGATTTAAGTGGAAGTTGGCTGCTGCTGCTTCCTTTCCCTCCTTCCCACTTGCAAGGTATAGAATATTTGATGTACAGCATCCATTAGCAAGGCAGCAGAACAGGAAGACAGAAGGAGATTGCTTCTTCTTTTTTTAAGCATATTTAAAAAAAAGACTTATTATTTATTTACTTTTTAGAGAGAGGGGAAGGGAGGGAGAAAAAGAGGAACAGGAACAACAATGTGTGGTGGCCTCTCATGTGCCCCCAGCTGGGAACCTGGTCTGCAACCCAGGCATGTGTCCTGAGTAGGAATCGAACTGGCGACCCTTTGGTTTGCAGGACACCACTCAATCCACTGAGCCACAGCAGCCAGGGCAAGACTGCTTCTTTGATGTCATCTTTAAAGTCCCAATGCCATCCTGGACTATAAACAATAAACAAATAAATCTCTTTCTTGTTTAAGAAGGTTTTCTGGTAACTCATAACTAAATATAGTTTTAACTAATATAGAAATCATAAGTCAAAGATATATACATGTAGGTATATATGTATATACTATATTTTTAAAGACTGAGAAAATTTTGAAATATCTATTAGAGCAGGCTAACTGCTATAACAATCCCAAAATTCTCAGTTTGAGCCCAAATAAATAAAAATGTATTTTTCCTCTTTCGGAACTCAGTACCATGCAGTGCAGGCATGTAGGATTTGGGGGTGGGGATACATTCAGGCTGGTTTCATGTAGTAGCCACCCGCACATTTAAGACCATTGAGAAGGGAGAGGCAGGTGAGCAGAACTAGTCACATGGCCCCGCTTAGCGGAAAGATCCACCAGGAAATGTACTCTGTTCAGATGCTCGTGAGGAAAATGAACTGGTTTAGTAAATAAAGTCAATTGTCTTTCCCACGGGAGATTCTAGGGAGAAAGATAGAGAATGAAGAACATCAGACACTAGGACCCAAAACACAAACAGGATGAAATAAAAATTCCTGCATTTTGTGACAACATGGATGGCACTGGAGAATATTCTGCTAAATGAAATAAGGCAGTCAGTGGAGGACGAATACCATATGCTCTCACCTGTAAGAAGAATCTAATGAACAACAACAATGACAAAAACTAATGAACGCAATAGAACCAGAGGCATGGAAACGTGGGACCGACTGACAGTGAGCAGAGGTGGGGGAGGGGGGTAACGGTGGAAGGAAGGGGAAGGGACTAGTCAGAGAACGTGTGTGAATGACCCACGGACAAGGACAACAGTGGGGATGGACTGTGGGAGCAGGGGCCGCGTAGATGGAAGAGTGCAAAGGGGGAAAAATTGGGATAACTGTAATAGAATAACAATAAAAAGTGATTTAAAAAAATAAGGAAGTGATTTTAAAAATACCGCCACACCTGCTTTCATTAGAGTTCGGCACACACTTAATTCATTACAGGGTTTGTGAACTACGGTATTCTGATAACTGAGTTTTGTTAGTAACTTAGGAAAAACCCCAGTATTCTTACTGTTTTGGCTTTTGCTTAAAATCTTCTAAAGTCTAAGTGTGATTTATATCTAAAGCAATATAGTGTGAAAATATTTACTGCCCGTAACACTTTCCTACTGCCACTGTGACAAACGACCACACACTCAGTGACATAAGCAACACAGATGTGTCCTCTCACCGTTCCGGAGGTCCGAAGTCTGACGTGGGTCTCACTTGGCCAAAACGAGGGTGTCAGCAGGGCTGTGTTCTCTATGGAGACTCTGGGGGAGAACTTCCTTCCTTCCTTTCGCAGCTTCTAGAGGTCGCCTGTACTCCTTGGGGCATCGCCCCCTCCTCCACGTTCAAAGCCAACAGTAGAACGTTTTCAAATCTCTCTCTGACTCTGACCTTTTTGCCTCTTTCTTCCACATTTGAAGGATTCTTGTGCCCTGGCCGGTGTGGCTCAGTGGACTGAGCACGGGCCTGTGAGCTGAAAGGTGGCTGGTTTGATCCCTGGTTAGGGCACATGCCGGGTCCCACTGATGTTTCTCTCCCACACTGCTGTTTCCCCCCCTCTCCCTCCCTCTCTCTAAAAATAAATAAAAAAAAAAAGATTCTTGTGAATTATGCTGGGCTCACCCAGAAAATCCAAGAGGATGTGCCTGTTTTAATGTCTGCTGATTAGCAGCTTCGACTCCATCAGCGACGGGACATACTCCATGTAACGTGTAACGCGTGCGCCAGCCCCTGGGGTTTGTTCATGGACGTCTCTGAGGGGCCATTTCTGTCTACTACATGCCGCGCTTTCAGATGTTTCCTTTGGTAGTTATCTTGTATTTCTAAAGTTTTAAAACTCTTTTTTCTTGGCTTTCCAATTTTATGTTTTTCATTGACTATAGAGGGAGATTTATTGCGAAGCTAATAAAACTTCAGCCTCAGAGTCCCTCTCTTTCACAAGCCCTTTCCAAGGTCTCATCTTTAACTTTGAATATGTAATTTTGCGTTACTTTTCTTAAAGGGCACCTCTCAAACTGTGTCAGTTTCTGGCCCTACAAAACCCGAATCCACCAATTTACTGCTGGCTTACTACTAACTTTGGATGATGAGGATTTAGCTAACATGCCCCACCTCCTTCCACACACACTAAGACACACCCATTTCCCCTCCCCAATCTCCCGTAGTTTTATTATGCTTTAAAATTTTAGCTCATCTACCATGTTTTAACCCCCAAGGGCTCTTTCTTATCCTCTCTGCTTCTCTTGTTTTGTGGGTACAATATTCCACCTCTGAGGTGATACTGTAGGGTTCACTTTATTGTTTTTTTTTTTTTTTTGCTTTTGTTTTAGAGAGAGAGAAGGAAAGGGAGGGAGAAAGAGAGGGAGAGAAACAATGGATGTGAGAGAGAAACATTGATTGGTTGCTTCTCATATGCCAGGACCATGAACCTGGCCTATAACCCAGGCATGTGCCCTGACTGGGAATTGAACCAGCGACCCTTCATTTTGTGAGACGTTTGTGAGATGACACCCAACCCACTGAGTCACAACGGTCAGGGCTGGTTGGTTGTCTTTTTAATTTAGTTTAGTTTAGTTTTATTACTTGAATTGTCTGTTTCGGTTAATTCTATATACTATGTAGTTATAAAATATAGTTAATTCTTTCTTCCCTCATGGTTTGTTTTGGCCTTTCTCTTATATTGGAGACTAGAATGAGGCCCTCAAGAAGAAAAAAAGAACAAGGCACTTAAAAGTCTGATCAGGAAGGAGCTCCTGTGGGAAAGTTTTCTGAGGGGTGGGTGTGGTAGGCAAGCTCCAGGACACGCCCAGTGGTCCTCACCCCCTGGCATCCTGTCTGTGCAGTGAAGGGTTAACCCTTCCCAAAGAGAGGCCTGACCTTTGTCCACAGCTTCTGGGAGGTCATCTCTAAGCCCTTGGAATGTCCTGCCTGATAAGGGAATCTTGTTTACCCAGGGGCCTTGGGTACCATGCCAGCCCATCTAACGGGATTTATGGGGGGAAGGGGAGGGTCAGACCATGCAGCATCAGTTCAACCTCCAGGGGAGCTGGAGAGAGTGTTATCTTGACAGCTCCTCGTGGAGGACAGCTGCATGTGTTGCACTTAAAACTCTTCTGGCCCTGGCTGGTGTGGCTCAGTGGATTGAGCCTATGAAACTGAAATGTCACAGGTTCGATTCCCACTCAGAGCATATGCCAGAATTATGGGCCGGGTACCCATTTGGGGGCGAACAAGAGGCAACCAATTGATATTCGTCTTCCTCTCTTTCTCCCTCCCTACTCCTCTCTCTGAAAATAAATAAATAAAAATCTTAAAAAAAGAAGAAGAAGAACATACATGAAAAGGAATGTAACCACCTCGTGGAGGAGGGGGCCAGGGAAGGCTGTGGTGAGGCTGTGCCCCTGACCTGTTGTTTGAAGGATGAACCCAAATTCCTCAGCAGCCAAGTGAGGGAGGTATTCTAAGAAGAGAAAAGAAATATATGGAAAGGGACAAAACGATGAAAGAGTGTGTCACGGTGGGTTTGGAGAATAATGAAACTGTCACTACTTCTTGAATTGGTAGATAAGACTTAAAAGAGAACTTGCCTTAGATTTAGAAATAATAGCAAAACTTAATCCGTGTCAGTCACTGTTTTATGCACTGGGTGTGTATTAATTCACGCACTCCTGACAACAACCCCATTAGACAGGTTCCATGTTTGTGCACGTGTTTTCACATGGGGCGCAGGCACCAAGAATAAGTGAACTTGCCTGAGGCCGCAGAGCTGTGCGCGGCGATC
>PVIA01009578.1:0-59452 GCA_004024845.1 Tonatia bakeri
GGAAAACTCAGATATTTCATGCAAAACATTTTTACTGACATGTCCCCTAGAGCAAGGAACATAAAGGAAAGAATAAACAAATGGGACCTCATCAAAATAAAAAGCTTCTGCATGGTGAAAGAAAACAGTATTAAAATAAAAAGAGAACCAACTATATGGGAAAACATATTTGCCAATGATACCTCAGACAAGAGTTTAATCTCCAAAATATATAAAGAACTTACATGATTACACTCTAAGAAGACAAGAGACCCAATTAAAAAATGGGCAAAGGACTCGAACACACACTTCTCCAAGGAGGACATACAGAAGATCCAAAATCACATGAAACGATGTTCAATATCACTAGCTATCAGAGAGATGCAGATTAAAACCACAATGAGGTACCACTTCACACCAGTCAGAATGGCCATCATAAGCAAAGCAACAAACAACAAGTGTTGGAGAGGTTGTGGAGAAAAGGGGACCCTAGTGCACTGTTGATGGGACTGCAGACTGGTGCAACCACTATGGAAAATAGCATGGAGTTTTCTCAGAAAACTAAAAATGGAACTTCCTTTTGACCTTGCAGTTCCATTGTTGGTAATATATACAAAGAATCCAGAAGTACCAAATAAAAAAATACATATATCCACCCTTTTGCTCATAGTAGTGTTATTTACAAGAGCCAAGATTTGGAAACAGCCCAAGTGACCATCAGTAGATGAATAGATCAAAAACTTTGGTACATATGCACAATGGAATATTATGTAGCAGCGAAAAAGAACAAAGTCTTACTTTTTGCAATAGCATGGATGGAAATGTAGACTATTATGCAAAGTGAAATAAGCCAGTCAATGAAATAAAAATAAAATTTGACCTCACTTATAACTGGAATATAATGAGCAAAATAAGTTGATGAACAAAATAGAATCAGAGATGCAGAAACATGGAATAGAGTGACAGCTATAGGAAGAGAGGAAGGTGGTGGGGACTGGTTGAAAGAAGGGGAAGTGATTAGACAAAGAACATACATGCATGACCCATGAACATGAACAATGGTGTGGGGATTGACTATGGGAATAGGGGGTGGGCTGAGGGGAGGGGGCAAAGAGGAAGAATTGAGACAACTGTAACAGCATAAACAATAAAAAATGTTGGGCTGTGGCTGGTGTAGCTCAGTGGATTGAGCGCAGGCTGTGAACCAGACATCGCAGGTTCGATTCCCAGTCAGAGCACATGCCTAGGTTGCAGGCCATGTGCCCCAGCAACTGCACATTGATGTTTCTCTCTCTCTCTCTCTCCCCCTCTCCCTTCCCTCTCTAAAAATAAATTAAAAAAAAAACCCCCAAAAAACAATAAAAAATGTAAGTAAAAAAAAATTAAAAAATTAAGTAAGCATATTATCCCCAAAAAAGAACCACCACAAAAGGTGGGGGGGATTTTTTCTGAAATACACACATACAAGAGGCTTCAAACAAGTTTGGTGAATGCATTTATTAAAGGTACACATTTTTTTTAAAGAAACATTTTGTGCAATAATAAGCCAAGAATCCAATTCACTTCTGTGTCAGAGAATTAAATGTTTGAGATGTCTTAGCCTGAATGAATAGCGGACAGACCCTTTGGTATTATTTTCTTACAGCTTTTTTCTGAGTTCTGTGTGGGAGACAATTTCAGCCTTTCTCAATCATCTTAAGAGAAAATATGGCCCCTGGACTGTGTGGCTCATTGGGCTGAATACTGGCCTGTGAACCAAAGGGTCACTGGTTCAATTCCTAGTCAGAGTACATGCCTGGATTGCCTCAGCTGGGGTCACATGAGAGGCAACCATACATTGATGTTTCTCTCTATCTTTCTCCCTCACTTCCCCTCTCTCTCTGAAAATAAATAAATAAAATCTTAAAAGAAGAAAATATGGGAATGTGGAATAATTGTTCTATTCAGCTGACCTTCAGTTTACAAGTTTTAAACACCTTGAACTGATAAGAATCCTGATCTGATAAGTTGATGGGTCATATTTTACAGCTCCCCTTTTAGAGATGAAAAATTCAGAATAAGGGACTAACCCAATTACACAAAGATCCTAAACAACAAATGTAAGGCTACAACTCAGTTTTCTTGACAGTCAATTCTGTATTTATTCTACTCTACCATCCCACTCTGCCCCAACTGTGCCAGTACTTAGTACTATCACAGTGCTCTAGACAGATGATATTTTGTGGTAGTAAAGTGGGATCAATAGCATTTTAAAATTTCTGTTCAATAGAAGATACATTTTTCTGTACACTTTCAGAAGTCTTCCCTTAGTTCTTTATCAGGTATTATGTAATTATGCAATCAAAATTCTTTACAATAAAAACTCAAAACCTAATTTCAAGGTAATGCACAAAAGAAATGCTTTATAGGAGATAAATTTTCAGAAGAGTAAGAGAATATTTGTATTTCAAGGTACTGGGTGTTTCATTGTACCACCGCTGGATTTAACCATTGTCTTGAATTAAATCAATCATTGCATATTCCTAATTGTACAGTAAAAAATGTTGTCATCATAGTCATTGCTATTTAAAACAGGAAACAGAACACTTAGAAGCAAAAATATGCAAGCAGGAGAAAAATGCTGACACTGGCTGTATCCACACTCAAAAATAGTTTGTTCATGAGTGAATTGCCTATATGAGTTGACAAGATGGGATTCAAGAGTCACTTTTCATGAGGCAGACATGTGGGAGATGGAAAAATCCTGTACCCATACAGGAAGAATGATGTATAAGAACAAAATGATAAGCTGTGCAGGGGACCTCCAATTATTATGCAATGCATTAATGAGAACAAATACATATTGTGTGGCTAAAGAATTTTCAGGCACAACATTTTAAAAGTAAATTTGGATATTAAAAGTAAAGGATAATTGCTGAATTTCATGTTATATAAATGTCAGTTGTATGCTAGATCATAAGTAAAATATCATTTAAAGCAAGACAGATCATTTGGATATGTTATTGTCTGTAAGAATTAAAAGATAAATCTATATAGCACATAGTATAATCAACCAAGCACTTTGTAATCATGGACAGCCTTTGACCTTATCAGTTCTCTTTTATTGAAATATTTATATATACATGAACATTTCTCAATATTTTTGAAGTTATATTGAAAAAATGTTCTATGAAGCTGTGTTGGGCATCTGAATTTCTAAAAGAAATTGCAATCTAAAAATAGGTAACATACAGCCAAGGAAATCAGTATATTCATCACTAGAAAAACTCACTTGAGTTCAGTTATAGGAATTGAGAGTTCATTTTTGGCCATTTCAAATGTCTTATTTCAATGTCACTTCATTGCCTAATTAGCTGTGTTTGTTCTTTTTGGCTGGACTATACTGGCCCTCCATAATTTTACTTCGATTGATTTTTTTATTTAATATTTCATTAATTTTTACTTAATAGTCCCTGTTTTCTATTTATGGTGAGACTTTTTTCCCAAGTCTTTATTTATGCTCTTTCTACTGCTTAATGCTTTGTTTATACTCCAGATCCCTATACTTTATTCTTCCTTGAGGTTCCCACTCAAAAAAGCCCTTTTCTTAAACTATTTTCTACTTCCAAATAAGCATGGGCCCTCCATTTAACCCTAATTACAGACATCTGCAGGAGGTTGCAGATAACAAGAGTCTTTTGTGAGCAATTTCTCTTTATTTCCCCTGTCTTACTGTGAACCAGAATAGGCAATGACTCTAGGTATTGGTGACTGCAGAGGCAGTCATTTCATCAGGCTGAAAATAGCCCAATGATAGTGCTTTCTTCACGTGCACAGAGTCGTTTCTGAGAGCAAGTAGCACTGAAGCAAAGATTTAAGGAGGCAGCACTTCATTTCAAAAGATGCAGGCTGACAATCCATTTTTATTAGCAATATTTTTTATTATTTTAATGACGACTGAATCACTGGCTCTTTTCTGTAAAATGATCAGGCTCTAATGGCTGTCATGGGTTGCAATGTCAGATCTTTGTCAGATTACAATGTCCCAAAAATCTGATGATCTTCAAGACATATTGTTATTTCTCACAAACTATCCATTCTAATTGTTCTTCCTATTTTGAATTCCAGAGATTACAAATAAATCTTAAAATGCAAAAGTACTTAATTGAAAGTACAGGAGGTTTTTGGATGTTTTCTTAGTTTGGGGATGCTAGAATATTAATTGTTCAGCAAATTAATATTGATGAGTACCCATTTTTCCCTTAATATATTACATATTGTGAAAACTCAAGGAAGGTCTTCTTTATCTGGGGAATCTCTATTTAAAATTATTCACTTTTATTTATGCTTTTGAGAAAATTATATATTTTAAAATAAAACTATGACATCACTTTCATGTAAAATAATTTATAATCTGGTTAAGAAATACAAAATTTTCAGTCTTGTGCTAATATTTGGTCCTGAAGAGTTTACTTTATCTTCTATGTACTAGCAATTTTAAGCTCTATACAATAAGAGGGAGTGACAGGTATTATTGCAGCTATTATTGCATTTTTCAACAAAAGTTTGTGAGCACTTACTTCTATGTTTCAAAATTGCTGGCCACTGAGACACAAAGAAAAATAACAGCTGCTACCCTTTAGAAGCTCAAGGTCTAGTAGGAAAAATAATATCGAATGTCTAAGCAAAGATTTATTGATTATATCTTACTTATTACTTATTAGTGCGATTTTATAGATGAGAAGATTGACTTTCATGAGTCAAGTTATTCACCCAAAGTTACACAGTAATGCAGTTGCAAAACATATTTAAACAAAGATCTTATGCCTGTGAGTCAGAGGTGCCCCCTGTTACAGATCTGATCTCATATTAAAGAGTGGTGAAATCCTTGGGGAAATTAAAACCTCTCTGATTCTTGAATTTAGAAATGTGTACTCAATCACAACTTCAATCTCAATAAGCAATTACAGACTTTAAATTTTCTTTATTCATCTTTTTAATTTTATCTAAGTGTTTCATAGCTTTTTAGGTAAGACAGAAACAAAAGCAATATTGTTCTGTGCTAATACTCTATAAAAACAACAAAAAATTATGAGAAAACCCAGAGTTGACCATAAAGGGAATCCAAATTCAGACAGGTAATCAGAATTCATTACTAAGTAATGTATAATTCTCTTATCTCTGGAACAGTTGTGGTTCCTCTCCTCCTTCTAAAAAATAATATATTGACTTTCTCCTTGATACATATATTTCCATTTTTATTTTTAATGGGTCTCCATCCCTTCTGAATCTGCCGCACCAAGAATGCCATTCAACTCTCAATAGCAATGACTGATGGTCACATTAAAAACAAGAGAAATTCTAGGTTTGGAAACTTATAACTAATGGAAAGACAAATAAACCTAATTTGAAGCAGGTAAATTTCCTATACCTTACCAGAAAATATAGGTCAGAAATAAATTTGAGTCAGTACAACTAACTAGCCTAAAATTAGAGAGTGACAAATTTCAGTTCACTATAAGAAATTTTTCTAACAATTATATGTGCTCATGAATAGAATAAGCTGACTATGAATAGTGAGGTTCTCGTAATTGGATATTTGAATAAAAGATATATAAAAATATTTTAGGTTTTGGCAGAGGTGGTTGTTGTGTATGGTACTGGATTGAAATAGATGTTTTTGAATTTTTCTTCTATCCCATTTTTCCTAAAAATCTTCCTAGGTTAACTTTGACTCTTTCATCTTTCTTTAAAAAACTTGTAATTTTGAAAATTGTGCATATGAAAGAGGCGGAAGGAAGATAAAAATTAAAAAGATAAAGACACAAGGAAGATGAGGGAAATGGAGCAGTAGAGAAAGAAAGCAGGTAGGCAGCAAGAAGGGACTGAAATTAGGGAAGGGGATGCATACTGCTAAGTCTAATGAGTCTTGTTTTTTCAGAGCATGAATGGGCCAGTGCAAAATGACTAACATCTGCTAAATAAACGTTGGTTCTTTTTAAGCAATATTCAGACTCCCAGTTTAGACCTCTGTAATGATAAAGTGTTAGGTAGCTCCTTCCATGATGCCTGGGTGACCACTGACGTTCAGTCTGAACACTTACACACATACTTCTGCCTCCATGGCCTGCAGAGAGTGCAATGGAGACTCAATGCTCCGGCAAATATAGCTTCTTTATGAATGAAATTGCAAGTTTTGGACACAGTTTGTAGTGTGTTCCTCACCTCGCCTGCTTTTAATCCTCCATTGTCTATCATTCTCCTGTTTTCTTCTTTTTTCTGTTTAATGCAAGGGTTTCCTTATGATTCTAATTTTACTTTTTTTCAGGGAAATTACACATCTATTTTGTCATTGTCTGGATATAAAGTCATCTACCTTACATCCACTCTATACTTGACTTAACCCTTCCAACCCTTTTATTGGGTAAGACATGGTCTGATGACCCATTCTCACTACTTTTCAAATTCAAACTATTTCTATTTCTCATAGACCTACAGAAATTTGCTGATCTTCTGCCCATGGTGTTCCAATTCTAATAGGGATGCATACTGGACTTGACTAAGCCTTTCTTTGGGGCAAGAAACCTGAAGACATTATTATTAAGAAATTAAGCACTGAAAAAAACCATTCTGTTCCTCTTCCACTTCTAAAGAATGATATATTGACCTATAAGGCAGTGTGTCTAAGGGAATCACGAAATAAATAAAAGAGCATTCCCAGCTTCTCTGGACTTTTCAGTCACATCAGCCAATTCATCCTTTATTGCAAATCATTAAAAATAGTGAAATTAAAGCATACACATACTTAATGCATATAAGTGCTACACTGTGGGAATGAATTCTACAGTGTGTCCTAATGCTTACATAGGGGTTTTGGAAGGCTTCCTTTTATTCTGCAGCCAACATAGAAACTATTCCCGCAGTGTTCCTGAAATTATCATATTTCTGTTTCAGGCTTTTCCCTTTAACCTTTCCTCACTGAGCAATAGAAGATAAGACCTCTTTTCAGAGATTATAAAATATAAAATAATTGTCTGGTATTTTGCTGGAGCCACTGGACAAGCTACAAGACAAAACACAGGCAGCGTTTTCACTTCTCACAATTCTTCTGAAATTAGGTGTTTTGATAATAAAACATAAAATTAAGAAACATGTCTAAACTACTAAGAAAATAAATTAAACTACTAAAAAGTAGAAGCAAACACTCTTAGATTTATTATCTTAAAAAAATTGGAAATTTGTCTTCTGCTTTTCGATTAAAAAAACAACTATTTTGATACATGATAGACAATAAAATTATTTACCACACAAATCTGATATAGCTACATTAATATCAATATATATCTTAGTCTTAATGACAACACTACTGTAAGATTGATGTTATCAAAATAAATTTCAAACCACTTCAGTTATAACCATTCTAAATTTCTACGTAAAAATTAACATAGATTCAAAATACATAAGACTAATAACACTAAAAAAAGTTTAGAAAACATAGAATCATATTAGAAGCCATATAAAATTAGAACAAGCAGAAAACAATTTCAAGGTTAAATAATAAGAGATTCATAAATGACATAGTAAACAGAATGCTGTAACAAACAACTGAATAATATTCTTTTTAAGTATTTATAAAACAATTTTCAAAACAGACCATATCCTTGGTTAGAAACAAAATCCTAACATATTTTATAGGATTGAAATTCTTCAGAGAATGTTGGTGTCCTACAGTGAAATTATACAAAAAAACAAAGGCAATACAAAAAGATTACTTGAAAAGGTTCAGATATGTATAATTAAGCAATAAACGTCTATGTAACCCATTAATCAAGGAAGATATTAAGTTATAAACCTGTTGGATACTGTTAAGTCTGTTCTTAGTAAACAAATTCTAGGTCTGAATGTTTCTAGTAGACAAAAAGATAAACTTTTATATTAGTGGTAAATTTGTTTATCTATTAAAGCTACAAAAAGAACAGCAAGCTAAATGGAAATAAACCAACAGAGAAGAAACAAAATAAGAGCAGAATTAAGTGAAATAGAAAATAGAAAAAATTAACGAAGCCAAAAGTTGATTTTTTTGAAAACACTAATGTAATAGACATAGAAATGTGTAGTGGGAATTCTTCAAGGGGCTTTCTGTCTAGCTGTAGGGACTGTGGTAAGTAGAAAGCATTAAACTCTTGCCTCCTTTTGAGTCTGCTGAAATGTACAGGTCTATCTGCTCTAAATCATGATTTTCCAGGAGCAGCCCTTATCTGATCAAGGCAGACATATAAAATCTCTAAAATTTCCACCTGATATGGGATAACTTGAGAAATTCTTGTTTAGTGTTCCCTGCCATGTTGGTCCAGGTTTTGGCAGGCAAACATCAAAATGTCAACTAATATACTATGATCACTGGTACTGGGAGTGTTCAAGAAAGCGGATGAGAAGATAAATCATTATCGAAGTTATGTTTTGAAGTTGGATCATTCTCTACCTGCCTGACAGTAAGTCTCCCAATGTTGAGTGTAGATGGAGCACAGACAAACAAGCTGTGAGGTGGTGGTCCCATTGTTAAACCTTTCAATGCAGTGAACCAGGAGGGTTACCGGAGAAAGGAAATACACTAGTTAATCCTATGCATTAGGTCTTTAAAGTGTCCATAGGAAATAGTAGCTATAAAGGTAAATGCTTGCCTGGATATTACCAAACACTGTTGATGTTCCACAGAATGATAGTGAAATGCTGAGGGACATTAGGCAATTGAAAATCAAGTATACAAACCTTTTCTGCAGTGAGAGGTAAAAAAAAGACAGACTGGTTCTCAGTCAGACTGGATATGACTTCCAGAAGTCATATTGTGATGGCTACTCAAGGAGAACCCCAAGTTCATTTTAAACTTGTATTAATTGGTGATGGTAGGACTAGAAAAACTGTACTTGTGAAATATCTATCTGCTGGCTTTAAGAAGTATGTAGCTACTTGGGTGTTGAGGTCCGTCCCCTCATGTTCTACACCAACAGATGGCCTATTAATTTTGTGTGTGGGATACAGCAGTCCAGGAGAAGTTTGGCAGACAGCTATTACATCCAAGCACAGTGTGACATTATAGTGTTTGATGTAACTTCCAGAGTTACTTATAAGAATATGTCTAACTGGCATAGAAATCTGGTACGAGTGTGTGAAAACATCTTCATCGTGTGGTATGGAAATAAAGTGGATTATCTGGTGATCAAGGAAGAAATGTTAAGGCAGAATAAATTGTCTTTCACTGAAAGAAAAAATAGTCAGTACCATTTCTGTCAATAGTAACTACCACTTTGAAAAGCCCTTCCTCTGGCTTGCTGGAAAACTAATTGGAGACCCTAACTGGGAAACTGTCACCATGCCTACTCCCACCACACCAGAAGTTGTCATGCACCAGCTTTGGCAACACAGTATGAGCATGATCTAGAGGTTGCCCAGACCACCACTCTCCTGGATGTGAGAAAGGGAAGCTGGAGCCCAATGTCAGAAGTCTAGTTTTATAAGCCAAGGTCCTGTGATGTCAGTGCTGCAGCATGTTTGCCATTTTATCATATAGCTCAGCAGAACCTCTGCTTGATCTTTGGGATGCTGAAAGAGATGAATTGGCTTTGGAATGAATTTGGCATATTTAGCTATTTTGGAATTCAGTTGTTTCCTTATTGCATTTCAAATACAAGACTGCCACAGTCACATCACAGCATTCAATGATGAAACCTTGTTTGTTACTGTCATTCTCATTCCTTTTCATTTAGAATTAGAATAAAGTTGTATTTAAAAAAAAGAAAGAAAAAAGAAAAAGCTGAGGACCAAGTAAAAAAAAAATGGAGTTCAAATTCAAAGAAGGTTGAATGCTCACAAAGAAAGGTTATTTATTCTAGTATACCATGACCACCCTTCCTTGGGGCTTTGACACATTAGATGGAGACACCAGGGTACATGCCATGAAACTTTCTGTCTTCTCAGAATCCTTCAGAGCCTATAAAAGTAGCACCCCCATCAAGAACCAGCCTGCCCCATCCCCCACTTTTTGTTTGGAAGATAGCTCAGAGCCTCTTTCCTTACAGTTATAAGGTGCACCCCTCAAGATCAGCTCCCACCTACCATCATGGCTTCAACTTCTACAACTAGGGGTAAGTTGTAGCATAACCTAAGTAGTTTTATAGTCAAAAAGAGTTGCAAGAAATAGACTTTTTATACTAGTAGGTACTGGGAAAGTATGAGTGAGATTGTATTCTAATGGTGCTTAATCAAGGGACAAGACAATAAAATTGAAGAACAAATTTATTGACTTTGATATGCTCTTCTGTGATGTAGTATTTATCACTCAGGAAAAGATTCCAAGAGATGAAGCAAACTTGTTATTAACATGTTTCCTAGAAAAAACAATTGCCTATACTGAATGAAGTTAAAAGGCCAGAGTTGCCATAGCAGAAATGGGAAAAATAAACCAAAATATTCATGGAAGTGGGAATCCAGGAATAGACATGGCATACATGGTCAGATGGTATACGAAGGCCCAGACAACATACCATTTGTGACGGCTATGAGGAGTGGTTTGTTGGGAAGGGATCAACAAAACATTACTTTGTAAGCCATGGCTATCAGTAAAAGAAACTATTATAAGATGTGGCTTAATAACAATAATAGGAATGATAGGATTCCTCCCCAAAATAGAGGACAGGGGGTTGGGTTAATTACTAACTAGTAAAGTTCAATATTATATTATCTATCAAGTCAAAGTGGAATTCTTACAAAGACAAAGAGTTTTGAACATGGTATCCCTATGGGCAAAACAAATAGGCAGTCAATAACGATACTATTCATCTTGTACCAGCAGAAGAAATCACAGATGGATGACCAGGAAACTGAGGGAAGTTGCTTAAATGAAAAGCCATCATCCCTTGCACAGTTCTCTATCTTGACTTATTTTAAGACCTGAAATCCAGTGATTGAAGAAGAGACCCAGTCTTCAAGACAAAGGGCTCTGTGCACAGCAGGGATATTCTGAAATTCCCTAAGTCCTTCACTTAAGGGATCTACAGACAGTTATTTAGGTTAAGCAATAGATTGAGAAAAGGGTATTAAAATTTTAAGGACTATTTGGCAACTGTATGAATTGATATGAATCCCTGAAGACCCAAATATCATCAAGGGACCATGATCAGAGTTGGGTCATATGGGGACCAGGTACTATATATATATATATATATAGTCCTGGCAAAGTTCTGGCTTATAGTGGATCACTTCATTCTGTAAATTCATCTAATGGTCATTCTTCTGTTTCCTAATGTGTAATTGAAATACTTGGCAGGTAGTGCAACCCACACTATGACTCTTTAGCCTTTGTATAAGAGCTATCTTACTGGGGAACCAAGAAGAAGCCTCTGAAACTACTTCCATCCCTCAGACAGGACATTAACTACAAAACAATATTGTACCCCAAGGTCACAGTGGAAATAGTGTCTGCCTTATGGTAAATTTGTCCTCCTTTTAAAATAATCATATTCCTCTTTTCCCTTTGTTCCAGGATCTCAAAGTAACTCACATAATCTATTTTAACACACTGCTTAACGATATTTTAAAATTGGTCTCACCATTCTTTGTACTACAGCTAGAGTGATCACTCTAACACAAATCTAACCAGGTAATTCCTCTTTTTCAAAATCTACAAATGGTACACTTGTGGACTAGGTCAAAACCTGGGGTGAGGGTGGTAGTAAAGGGGGTCAAATATATGGTGACAAAAGATTTTACTTTAGGTGGTGGGAACACAATGTAATATATAGGTGATATTTCATGGAATTGTACAGTTGAAACCTATAAAATTTTATTAACTAATGTCACCTCAATAAATTTAATTTAAAAGACAATATAACTTGACATACTCCAATGCATGTATTTATGAGGCCTCTCCATAAACTTCTTGTACTGTCATGGTTCCCTCTTTCATATCTTTTTAAACCATGTTACATTGTCTATTTCCTTCAGCTGTCCTGTGCACACTAAACTATGCTCAGAAGTAATTGATTATGTGTTATTTGTCTTTTTTCCCAGTGCCTTATTTAGTGACTAATACATATGAGGTGTTCAATACATGTAAGACTGAATCAATATTTCTAAAAGTACCCAGCCCACATTATCATTAAGAATTTACAATGGCTAGTTAATCTGTTAGCTGAGTGTTGCCAGGAGGCAAAGTGGAAGGAGCTACCAGAGCAATATTTTCTTTATAAATGTAGAATGGGCTTACTGTCTTTTGCAGAATTTATTGGCTTTTATAATTAATTATTAGCCCAGGCTAACATTAAAATTAGTTGTTATTCCCAAGGGCATAAATAATGCCAGCAAATGATGTCAGAGATAATTTGAGCACAAAACACAATAATACTGCAATTAATAATTCATATGCATATACTGGAGAGTTGGTTATCATAGCGATGTTAATCAATAATAAAAAGGCATCTTGAATTCTTCTGCTCTTCTGTGCCAATGACAGCTACCCATAAATTCTTGCCAAGTCAGTATTCAGAAAGCATATATATATATATATCCCTAGTCTAATTTCTAAGCACAGAAATGGAAAAATAACCATTTGCCCCTGCACCATGCAGTAAGACATTCATGTCAGGTAGATTTGCAAAAACCATTGAATTTTATTCACAAGTTTCTAGAAGAGTCATGTGTTAGAAATGGAAGAATTTTTAATATTCTCATTTGACCCTGCCTTTTCGGAGTTTAGTAAAATTAATCTATAGATGTCTTGGAACTCTACACAATCAGGACATCCCGAGCCCTCCAGAATTTTCTTCTCACTGAATGATCCTGCTTTAAGTGGTATTGCCCTAAAAGGTCTCAGTAGGGCCTGACAGTGAGCCATAATGTTGTGAAAGTTGATTTATAGGGGTAAACTCCACTAAGTAGCCCAGTTCAAGTATGTTTGTGCTCTCATTCAGCCAGGCTTTGTGTAAAGTTGGACATTATAAATTGTTCTTTGGAACATTTTCTTCTTTAATTCTGAAAGGTTTTTCTTTTCCTCTTGAAAGTAGAATCAGATCCTCATTTAAAAGGCTTTTGTTAAAAAATTGCAATCTACAAGTTTTAGGGAAAGATGATTCATTCTTCTAGTATGTTTCTATGGCTAAAGTTTAGGGAGCAATGATGACAACTCTATTCTTCAAGTATACTGAGAAATTCATTCAACATGTTTTAACCTAGAGAAAGCAAAATAAGTTCAACTAGAATTATAAAAATAATATTATTAAAATTTCAGTAGTAAAAGCTGATACCTTGTCAATGAATATTTAATTACCCACTGTACCCTCAGAAATATTTTAATTTATAAATTAATCTAAAATGATATTTTAGTTTTAATAATATTCAATTTATTTATAGTTAATGTAAATATTTAAATAAATTATATTAAAGTATTTATAAAATAATAATTTTATGTATGAGTAAACAGTTTGATAATTATAATCCTAAACTGAGAACCTTAAAGTTCGTCTCTCACAGCTTCTGTTGCCTTGTAGCTTTCTATAGGCAGTCTGATCTTCCTTTGAGATACAGCAACTGCCATCAACTACTCTCTTCATATATTACAACAGCAAAATTCTAATACTATACTGATTTATTAAAAATTTTCTCTTCTTCTCTCTGAAAGTGTGTTCAGATCAGTGGGTTAATATTCTGGATTCACTTCTAAAGAGACTACAATTCTAAAAGCTAGAGACTATTTTAGAGGTCATCTACTCAATACTCTCCAATTTTGTATTTTTCAATGTTTGTCTGTAAAAAGTATAGACTAGTTTTTACATACATTGATGAACTACCTTCGCTTGTCCTACAAACATCTTAAGACTCATTTTCAGTTTCACTAAGAAGCCACACAACCAATTAGAGTTCATGAGATTTCTTATGAAAAGATTATTTAAAAACAAGCTCTCAAATCTTTATCTTAAAATACCTGTACCCTCAAAACTTTTAGCTTTCTACCCCTTTCCAACAAAAGATATCAAGTTTACTGCCCAGGGAATCTGAAGACACCAAATACAGCTGAGTGCAGGAAAGGAGTACATAGAATCTATGGTACTTCTATGGTAATCATAGAAGTACATAGTACTGTAGGTAAGAATGGAAGAGAAGAAAAATAGAAAAAAAATTAAGATCAGCTGCACTATTAATGAACCACTGTACCAGCTTTGGAATCCCTACTTTGAGATTTCTTGTATGTTAAAAATCATTAAACATCTTTGATGCTTAATCTACTATTTTCTTTTACTTCATAACCTTCTTAAACACTGTTTACTATTTTTATAGTATCCTGCTTAGGTAAATAAAGGGTCGTTATCTTGGGAGATTACAACACAAAAATCCTCTGTGTTCCATCTACTCTGCCTCTCTTCCCCCCACCACAAATCCCGGCAACCACTGATATTTTTATTATATTCACAGTTCTGCCTTTTCCGGAATGTCATGTATAATAGTTGGAATCATACAGTATATATAGTTTTCTCATATTAGCTCCTCTCACTTAGCAATATGCATTTTAGCTTGCTTTATGTCTTTCCATGGTATAATAGCTCATTTCTTTTTGGTGTTGAATAATATCCCACTGTCCTGAGGCTTTACCGCTAATGGAAGAAACTACAAAATGACCTTGCAAAATACATGGATACAAGAAAGAAAATAATTGGGATCATCATCTTTCCGTATATTTCAACCAATTTATTCCCTCACACTCATGGCTTTGCTTTTCTTAAGGGAATAATTGACATAGAATAAATTGTTTAAAAAGAATATAATTATATAAGTTTAGACATATTATACACTCATGAAACCATCACCACAATTAATATTGAATATATCCATCACCTTCAAAAGTTTCCCTTTGTCCCTTATAACCCTCATTTTCTATATACCCCATCACAAACAACAATTTACAGGTAACAACTGACCCACTTGCTATCATTGTGGATTTGTTTGTGTTTTCTAGAATTTTATATAAATGTAATCATATATGTGTATTCATGTTTCTCTTGCTTATTTCACTCAACATGGTTATTCTGGGATTCATGTATGTTATTTGTGTATCATTGGTTCACTCTTTTTAGGCTGAGCAGTACTTCATTTTGCTACTGCTTGTTCATTCAGTCATTTACCTATTGATGAAAATTGGGGTTATTTTCAGGCTTTGTATATAACAAATAACATTGCTCTGAACAACCTTTTCTATAAACATATTCTTTCATTTATCTGTGAAAATACTTATGAGTGGCAGATGGCTCCACATCCTTCACAAGACAAGGGTAAGCTGAGTTAGTTTTAAGGGAAAACATTCTAATTGCTGTGTAGTGATATTTATTTCACTACGGTCCGCACTTCCCTAATGGTCAATAGTGTGAGCATCTTTTCCAGTGCTTATGTATCCTCTACATTTTTTTTCCCCACAACAAAACAGAAATTTAATTATTACAGTTCTGGAGGCTTGGAAGCCCAAGATTAAGGTGCTGGTGGGGTAGACTTCATCCTCAGGCCTCTTCTCTTGTACGCAGTTGCCATGGGAAATGTGGGCTCACATGAACTCTGTGCATATTAAATGAAGAGAGCTCGTTCATATATGTTTTGTGGAGAGTCTGTTCAAAATTTTGGGGGGGAGTGAGGAGGGAAAAAAGCAGAAAACTGTACTTGAACAGCAATATAAAAATGTTTATTAAAAAAAACTTAACCAAGATATAGTGTACTTTTGCTTCTTATTTTGAAAATTCTATATTTAGATATAAACATTTTGCCAACTCTATGAATTGCAGATATTTTCTCAATCTGCAACTTTTATTTTATTGTTTTAACAGTGTCTTTCAATCAGCAAATGCACATAATTTTGATTATATAAGATTTATCATTTTTTCCTTGTGTCCATATGCGTTTTTAGTTTTATTATGTAAGAAATTCTTCCTAATGTGAGGTAACAATGACTGTCTCCTGTTTTCTTCCAGGAATTTTAATAGTTTAAGGATTACACTTTAGGTCGCTGGTCCATTCTGAGTTAATTTTTGTATATGGTATGAGGTATGGATTAAACTTCATTATTTTTTGCTTGCAGATATCCAGTTGTTCCAGGATCATTTTTTTTTTTAAGAAGACTATTCTTTCTCCACTAAATTGTCTTTGCACTGTTGTTGAAAATCAATTTCTGGATTCTTTAATATGTTGCACTGATCTATTTGTCTGTCTTGATGCCAATATTACATTATCTTGATAACTAAAGCTTTTATAATTTGTATTGTAGTCAGATTGTATAATCACTCAACTATGCTCTTTTTCAAATTTATTTGAACTTTTGTAAAACCCTTCAGTTTCCATAAGAAAACTTAGAATTATATTTCCAAGTTCAATAGAACAGCCTGCTGTGTTTTGACTGTGTCAATTGGATTGACTATGATTCAGTTTATAAGAATTAATATCTTAACAATATTGAGTTTTCTGATCTTTGAACATGGATGGACTGTTTCACCATTTATTTTTTCCTTCATTAATTTCTCTCATGAATACTTTATTGTTCTCAGTGTCAGGGTCTAAGCATCTTTTATCATTTATCTGTAAGTACTTTATTGGTAATATATGGAAATGCAATTAATGGATTGTATATTGCTCTTGCATCTTACAAATTTTCTAAACTTACTTATTAGTTCTAATAGCTATTTTTTGTAGATAGCAGTGGATTTTCTACATAGATGATTATGTTGACTCGAAAGTTTGACTTCTTTCTTTCCAATTTGAATGTGGTTTACTTATTTATTTTTTTTACCTTCATGCCTTGAGTAGGATCTCCAGTACAATGTTGAATAAAATTAGTGGTATTATCTTGTTTCTGATCTTAGGGTAAAAGCAAACAATTTTTAAAACCAAGAAGATTTTTATAGATGCTATTTTTCATTAATTTCTTATCTTTTTCTCATATACTGAAAGTGTCTTTTAATCAGTAATGAATATTGTATTTAATGAAGCACTTTTCTGTGTTTATTGAAATTATCATATGGTTTTTCTTCTTTTTTATGTTTAAATATGGTAAATTATTAATAAATTTTCAAATGTTAATCTAGCCTTGCATTTTCTAAGATAATCTCTGACACGGACCCCAGTCTGTGGGGTCTGTATGTTATGGGTGCGATGAACAAATTCACACGGACTACAGAAGTTCTGTGGAGAAAAAGGGACAGCAGGGCCACTCTCTGAGTGAGAGAGGGCCCTGACTCCTGCTTGGACAGGCTTTTATTGCTTTCCTGGGCACATTACATGGAAGATGGTCCTCATTTCTGCTAGTTTGCTTTTTTCCCCCTCAGCTTCAAAAAGGTTTTTCACAATTGTACAGATCAGTAGTCTACTGACAATTTGAGCCGTACTTTCTGCATATCACAGAGATTTCCTTTCTTACAACTTTTTACCATCTGGTAATTGCTTTGTGACCCCTAGCTGCTTTGGCCTCTGACCTCTGAAATGTCACCTCAGGTCAGCCAGAATGTTACACTCTGGCTGTGTTTCTTCCGGTTCACCTAGGTTAGAAACTACAGGTGATTGTATGGTTTTCAACTCAAAACAAGCCATGCTAATTTGTACTAAGACCTGAAATCTCCTTTGGAATTATCTTTGTATTCTTTATTTAAGAAAATAAGCTACAATTCTGTAACAATCTAAAATAATAGAAAAATATAATGATAAATAATATAGGAAATATGAATGTTAGAGTTGTCTCACCTTTTTCCCCATTACTTTCCCCTGACCTGCCCACCCCCATTCCTACAATCAGTCCACCCCCCATTGTCCATGCTCATGAATTCTCCATTCCTGTTCCTTGGCTTGCCCCTTCCCATTTTTTCCCCATTATCACCTTCCCCCTTCTCCTCTGGTTACTGTCAGTTTGTTCTTTATTTCCAAGTCTCTGGTTCTATTTTGCTCACATGTTTGTTTTGTTGACTATATTCTACTTTTAGGTGAGATCATATGGTATTTGTCTTTCACTGCCTGGCTCATTTCACTTAGCATAATGCTCTCCAGTTCCATCCTTGATGTCCCAAAGGGGAGGAGCTCCTTCTTTTTTCTGCTGCGTAGTATTTCATTGTGTAATTCTGCAGCCATTTTAAAACCTAACTACTCACCATGTTGTTCAGAGAGACAAATATAAATTATCATTTTTTGAAAGATTGTTATAGATGTATGTGCTTTAAATGGAACAGAGCTAAAGTACATTTTGTTGTCATTACTGCTTTCAAAACATTTGGTGGGTCAGTTTAGTTCAGATAGCCCCTCCAAATAACTGGATCCTCATGCAAGCTCATGCCAGAAATTTTCAAATGCTCTGATACCTTCTATTACTTCTCTTTTCTCATCACTTTTTGTCTTCTCATTTCCCATTTCAATGTCCCCCCAGCTCACTCTTATTTTCCAACATCTATTAGGCCCTCAATTAGGACTGAACAAGTAAAGGTCAGATTTCTGGGCTGAAGTATTCTTTTTGTAGACTTTTCAATTAGAATTCCACATTATTCTGGTTTTACTGAGCCAGTAAAATTCCCTATTATTTCCACTTTTAATGCAACTCTACTCATATTCACCACCTTTCTTGTAACTTTTGACACCTTATTGATATTTTAAAAATGTGGAAATGCACCATTTCTCATTTATGCCTAAGAGGACCTCAAAATAAGATATTTCTGTAAGTATTTGGATGGACAAATATAGACATTTACTCCAAATTAATTTCATGGTCTTTTTCAGATTTTATTTCACCTCACAAAATCTTTATTTCAGATTTTGAACTTCATAGGATAACTTCTGTCTGACTAATTGTAAAGACAAGAACATTTTTTTCATGAAAACAAATTGTCATGAATGTAAACTTTTATATCTTAAAAAACTAAAAAGAAGTCCTGAATTCAACATTTCTTAACTGCGATTTCTGTGGACCATCATCATAGAAAATTTTTTTCTTAAGCTCTTGACACAGGACACAAACAGATAACCAGGGTGGCATAGATGCCTCTTTGCGGCTGTTTGAATTGCTCTTGTTTATTCTGTATTAAGATATTAAAGTTACTCAATTTTTCTGATCAAAAACAAATATCTATTTAAAGTATTTAACCTCAACTTTTTTTCTTAGAGTGAGTGAACTAAGTATAATGAAAAACAACAGAAACAACACCATAACTTTAACTCAGCTATTTTAATGAGATTAAAACAAGTTATTGTGTTCATCATAACTTGATTAAGTCTGAAAAATAACTTTATCCTACAGAATATGCAAGCAGGCTGTAAAGGGTTGATGTGGTAAAAGAAGGTACTAACAGAGTTTCTGGGAAAAGAATAAGCTGCTTCTGAACAAAGGGCATGCTGTCAAAAGTATATTTAGGATCCTATTCTCCTATTATTAGAGCCCTTTGGATATTTTATGGTATTTTCTACAAGCACAGGACTATGGCTATTTAAGCTGGCTTATTATTCTTTTCTTGGCATCATGTAGGATAACTAGCACATCTCATAGGACACTGGTAAAAGACAATACAGACAACACAAAAACGGAATTCCTTTCCTCAAACTGATTTATGTGGAACAAAGAGACTATTCTAGAATCTCCAGATCTTGAGAAGAGAAGGTCAAAATAAGGACACAGAGAAGAACAGATGATGTCAAGGATGTTCTATGTACAAACAACATAGTGTATTGTTGCATTATTAGATAAATATTAAGAATGTTAAATATAGTAATTCTTTGATGCGGTAGGAAATATTCTAAATTCATTTACTTCTTAAACTACTCATCTACATAGTCCGAGACCTACAGCCAGCCCATTGACATCCTGGAGATGGCATTCTGAAAGAAAAGCAGTACATTCCTTGGTAGGTCAGTAGATGGCACCATGTCTGAATCTAGTCTTGTAGTAGGGGAAAGCCTTTCAGCATTTGTCCAGAAAATGAAGGTTTTGAAAGCTGTGAGGCAGCATGGGGCCTGGTGCATGGGCCAGCAGACTTGATCTTTATTTCTGGCTCTACTCCTGAATAAATTTGTTTGAATAAATGGAGACCAACCACTTAACTTTGTGCTTCTTACTTTCTTGAACTTGAAATTAGAGGAAACACTCTGCCACTTTCTATCTCTCTCACAAGGGCCCTGTGAGTTTAATCAAGCTGCAGACTCATTTCTGCTCTTTGAAGAAAGACCTCTTTATGGATTTTCTATGCTATGTTTGGCGTGAGTGCCAAAGCTGATCTGAGGTTTTCATCTGGGACTTGAAGTAAATAAACATAGAAGAAATTGGCAAGAAGGGTCTTTTTTATTTCAGTGTTATAAATGGTTGGTGTATTTTGGTTTAAGTAGAAGCATTGCATCTCAGGCTGCAAAATAACTCCTGTTACTTGGAATTAAAATAATTTCCTCAATGTCACTAATCTTGACAATTGTGGAATGAAGCCAAAGACCCTTGGCAACTTCCCAGTTTAAATGTCAACACTTCCCTACAAGTACAGATTCTGGTAGATACAATAATTTTCACTTGTACCTTCTATTGAATGCGAGAATTTTTACTTTGGCATTTTACTCCAAAGCTGGCACTATGATAAATATGAAATGGAAATATAAATTTGAAATAGCATGAAATGACTGAACAATTATCCTTTTCCCCACTGTGGCTTGGCTGTGCATGAGGGCATCACTTTTACTTAAATTTAGAATCCTCAGCCATAGCATATTTGTAGATACATGACACCAACATGATCATGAAAAGATTATGCTGAAACAAAACAAACTATGGCACCTGATTTGCCAACCTGGTGTTTGCTATTCACAAGAAAAGTCCTCTAGGAACCCTGCTGATTTGAAGCTGACAACATGAGTCAAAAAACAATAAGATCGGTAATACTTTGGGGTCAGTTGGGTTTGGAGAGGAAAGGGCAGAGTCTGTAATCAAGTACCACCTTCTATTTTATCCAATTTTTCTGGAAGCAAGAAATTTTATTGTGTGAGACAAGCAGAAACTATCTGTCATACAAAAGCTAAAATGATAAAACTACATGGATGCCATGACTTGAAAACATATCATACTGTCATTTCTAGTTAGTGGCCATTTAGTATATAAACAAATATTTGAAGAAAATATTTTTCTGTGTAATCAGTCAGAAAATCTGTGCTAATATCAGAATCTACTGTCAAAATGTTAGCAAACAGGTAGGTTTTTTAGAAATCTTTTGTGCCATAAGCATAGACTCAAAACAAGTGATTTTTGTTCTGTGTCATCCTATTTGTCAGACATGCCTCTCTAGTTGAGTAGTGAATGGCTTGTGGGTTTGAATGTGAGGAGGTTCAAAATTAAATTTAAATATGCATAAGTATTAAAATATGTTCAAGGAATGTGACATCAACCTTGCTCTCAATGTACCAATTATGTTGTTTGGGTTTCACATTTGACACTGTTCTGACTCAGCTGATATCTCCAGTTAAGAATTTCTAAAAATGTTCACATCTCAGCTTCATAATACATTCTATTTAAAGTAGAAACTTTAAGAAGAACTGAATTATAGGAACATTATTTCATCATTTCAAGGTCATGAAATTGAAAGCATACTGCTTGCAAATAATGAATAGTTATAAAGAGATATAAGTTGGCACATTATCTAATAACATTAAAATAGAAGAAATACACTTGGACAATTCTGTACTCTTCTCAACAGGATGGAGTCAAAGCAAAGAAATTTTTAAGGTTGGAGTTTAATTAGAAAGATTAAATTTTAAATTGGATGAGAACATGGGACTTTTTAATCCAGACCTAGGAAGTCGAATTTTTCCTGAAGCCACTTACTGAAGAAAATAAATAATGCAGGAAAAACAAAGGGAATAAACATTAATTAACATTTTATGTATATTTATAAAAAGAACTTAAGTGAGAAAAACTAGACTGTAGTATAGTCAATTTAAAGAGATAAAACTTTACTTATCTATTAAATAGTCAACCAGAATTCTCTATTAAGTACCCCATCATAAATTAACAGTAAAATGCTAATTACTGTTCATTGAAGACCCTGAACCACTTTCTGATTCACGAAAAAGTTAAAGTGTATATAATATGTTTTTAATTTTATGCATACTTTATTATATTTTACAATCTTGAATATCAGTTATTCATACCCAATTTATAGCAACCCTATGAATGTTTTCAATGGTAAATTGTAATACTCCTTTCCAGATCACTATTTTTTAATAATTTCTATATTAAAGTAATTTTAAACTTCCATACAATGATGTTTAGAGATGGTTGTTCTCGCAAGCTATGAATAATTTTAGTAGTTACCTAAGAACGCAGATTATAAGAATGTGCCTCTTTATGTTAGCTTAATACATCCATAAAATAAATCTAAAATAAAAGTGTTAAAAATAAGATAAATAGGAAATTGTGGGACTGAAAGGCCATCAGGAGACCCATGGAAATGGAAATTAACTTTCTGAATCAGAGAAGAAAATTAGTGAAATGAAGAAAAAAAATAAGTTGGCCACAGGCATCAGAATACATTGCAATGAAATCCCCTCAATTATGTGGATGCCTGAATTACCCTGATTTTGCAAAACGGGTGGAGAGTTAATAAAAATAGATGGACTTTGTACAAACTGGAGAGATCTCAAAATTTGGGAAGTCTATAGACATACACTAATGAGGAATTGCCACTAGTTGACAAAAAAGATAATGGTATCTATCAGTCAGGATTCTTTCTGCTCTAAGTGATCAATGAGTCAACTTCAACTGGAATATAAATTTGGAGTATAATTGGCTAATACAAACAAATAGTTCAGTTTAATTAGAAACTAGAATCCTCATGATAAGAATTTCTGAAGTAACCAGAGGGGTGGGGGGAGGGGATAACAGGGGTGAGGGAAAGGTCACCGAGAAACAGGTATAAAAGTCACATGGACAAAGCCAAAGGGGGGTAGGATTGAGGGTGGGAGATGGGGATGGCTAGGGTAGGGGTAATGGTGGAGGGAAGACGGAGGCAATTGTATTTGAACAACAATTAAAAAAAAAAGAATTTCTGAAGCCTTGTGGAGAGCAAGACCTCAAGCCATGTTTAGAGTACGGGCAGTACAGCAATGACACGGGGATGATGCAGCCCCTCAGCATGCACAGTAGACTAAAAGTGTTTATAAGAAGGGTAACACTACCCTTTCAGAGCACGCCCAGTAGAGCAACATAAACTGTGTGTGCTTATCAGAGCTGACATATACAACAGGTGCCTAATGTGCCGATCCGGGCTAAGGAAAACAACATGTGCTTATTGAAATTAAGAGAACATATTTTTAAAAAAATGTGCAAAATCAACATGACTTTGCAACCAAAAGAAGAATAAAAGCAGAGGACTTCAGACCACAGGCAAGGCATCTGGAGATCTAGTTATTTTGACACTCCTTGGGAAAGAGCTCTGCTGCACTTCCCCTTCTGTCCCTCTGACTCTCTGCTTTGCAAAAAGACACCTGCCCCTGCTGCCTCCAGGACCCAGACCTAATTTGAACTCTTGAAACTCAAGTTCATTATCCCACAATTCTCTTGTGTGATGTTATTGCTTATTGTCCCTGAGTGATTACTATTGTTATTAGGTTAGTATGGATTTGGATTGATTCTGAATTAAAAAATCCTGAGTGAATAGCATAGTCACCTGTATTGACTCACTGTTATTCCTTAGTGCTGGTGTCACCTGCAGAGGTGGTGACCATATATGTGGCCCGCACTTTTGGTTTTTATGACCAGGTCAGATGACCCAACCAGGGACCAAGGACTGAATTATTAGGAAAAATTATATTGTGAAACTTAACTCATGACAAGCCATCTTCAAAAGTCTCTTAAAAGCTTGATTTTCATTATACTTCCTGAGGTTTCGGTTAGTACTGTGCACACAGCCAGAGTCCATGGCAGAGATGAAGGAACTGAAGCTTTCTGAGCAAGAAAAACTTGTCTCAAAGCCTATGCAAATTAATTTTCACCCAAAATGTTAGTCATAGAAGTAAATTTAGCTATGACTAAGCAGTGCAGAAATAAAATTGGTCAGTTTATCATTGTCTTATTTTCTTATATCAATGATACTCCTTGAATAAATTCTAAAATGTAAAAAAAAAATTCTCTTTCACACTGCCCCTGCTCCGTGGGTTCTCAGAGTGGTGCCTCCCATGGATGCAAATAGAAGCAGCAACTGCAGCAGCATCAACAGCCTCCTGTCACCATCGTAGAGAGAATATTGTTGTCTAGAATGCTTAGCAATTATTCTGAGGAACACACTTACAGAACTGGATTAAATAACTGTCTAATGCCTGAAGCAATCCTGATGGCCAGGAAAATTATAATGCACCTATTGGCTGAAATCTGTATTCATCCATTAATTTACAAACTCATCCAATAAATAAATCAATATGTTGAAACATTCCTTGACTTCAATCACTATGGCCAATAAAATCACTTGAGCCACCCTGGCTGGTGTGGCTCAGTGGATTGAGTGCCAACCTGTGAACCAGTGTTACTGGTTAGATCCCCAGTCAGGGCACATACCTGGGTTGTGGGCTAGGTCCTCAGCTCGGTTCATGAGAGAGGCAACCACACATCGATGTTTCTCTACATCTCTTTCTCCCTCCCTTCCCCTCTCTAAAAATAAATAAATAAAATCTTTAAAAAAATCACTTGTGCCAGTAAAAACCTAGAAAATGCCACCAACATCACATAACCAGTAATAAGAAAGTAGTAGTTTTCCAAAAGCAGAAAACATATTATTTGAAGAAAGGAAAATAGATGTTGAGAAGCAAGCAACTGAAGGGGAATTCATGGCCCTTTTCATGATTTTATATATACATAGTAGGAGGGACCACAAAAAAACTGGAATTATCTTCTGAAGGGTGGGTCCCTTGTAGTGGAGGCCACCTCTCCTAGGTGGGTGTACTAGGAACCCATCTGTATCAATGTACCAACTGGCATTATTGTGAGAAGCTGCCTTTGATTTAAGTGAATTTTTTTCAAGACTCTTTCAATGTATTATCTCATTTCATGATGGATGATTTACACACACCCCTGACCACACCACGATGGGTGTTCAGAAGTTTTTGACCAAAAACAGCATGATCCCTGTCCTCCACCCTCCCTATTCACCCGATTTTTCCCTGAGTGACTTTTTTGTTTGTTTGTTTCCCAGGATGAAAAAAGTCCTCAAAGAAAAATGTTTTGCTGATGTGGAAGAGGTGAAACAAACAATGGCAGAAGCACTAAAATGCATAAAAATTGATGAGTTCAAAAACTGTTTTGAACAATGGAAAAAAATGTCTTGATAGGTGTATTGCATCCAATGGAGAGTACCTTCAAGGTGACTGAAGTTTAAATGTGGTGTAGGAATAAATACACAATTCTTTATAAATAGATTCCCTTTTGGAGGGTCCCCCTCATATCAAATATATACATATATACATTTATATTGAATATATACAAGCTGCAAGGAGCTGAACAGAGAGAGTGCATATTAACATTTGAATGCTGGCTCAAGAAAGGCAGGTACGCCCTGGCTGGCATAGCTCAGTGGATTGAGCACGGGCTGCGAACCAGGCAACGCAGGTTCGATTCCCAGGCAGGGCACATGCCTGGGTTGCAGGGCACGGCCCCCAGCAACCGCACATTGATGTCTCTCTTTCTCCCTCCCTTACTGTCTCTAAAAATAAATAAATAAAATATTAAAAAAAAGAGAAGCAGGTACATAAACAATTGCTAATACGGTTAATTAGTTTTATAAATCAAGGTCACACCAATATTTTTTAATTGAACTTATTGCAGTGACATTGGTTCACAAAACCATACAGGTTTCCAGTGTACAACGCAGTAAAGTATCAGCTGCACACTGCATTGTGCAAAGCCTTTCTGTTCTTCTTTTCCCCTCCTCTGCCCACTTCCAGCATCTGCACCCGCTGTTCCCCACCCTCTTTCCCTCTGGCTATCCCCACACTTCTGTGTCTGTGTGTTACGTGTATAGGGTTTTTGGCTAATTCCTTCACCTTCTTTCATTCAGTTCCCCAAATCTCTCCCCCTCTGGCAGCTGGCAGCTTGTTGACTATATCCATGAGTCTGTTTTTATTTTGTTCCACAGTTTCATTCATTAGATTCCACATATAAGGGAGATCATATGGTATTTGTCTTTCTCTAACTGCTTTATTTCACTTAGCATAATAATCTCCAGGTCCATCAATGTTGTCACAAAAAGTAAGATTTCCTTGTTTTTTATGGCCAAGTATTATTCTATTGTGTAAATGTATTACAGTCCTGTGTTTGTTTGTTTGTTTGTTTGTTTTAATGCACTCAACTACTGATGGGCATTTGGCTGTTTCCAGATCGTGGTGATTGTAAATAACGCCGCACTGAACTTAGGGGTTCATATATTCTTTCAAATTAATGTTTTGTGATTCTTAGGATATATTCACAGAAGTGGGTCAAAAGGCATTTTCATTTTTAGCTTTTTGAGGAAACCTCATACTGTTTTCCATAATGGGAGCACCACTTTGTATTCCCACCAACAGCGCACTAGGGTTCCCTTTTCTCTACAGCCTCGTCAGCACTTGTTATTTGTTGATTTACTGTTGATGGCCATTCTGGCAGGTGTGAGGTAATGCCTCACTGTGGTTTTAACTTGCATTTCTCTAACGATTAGTGATGCTGGAACATTTCTTCATATGTCAATTTGCCACCTGCATGTCCTCTTTGGGGAAGTGTCTATTCAGGTCCTTTTCTAATATCTCTGAGTCTGTTTCCTGTTAATTTCACTTATGAAATTTTTATCATTTATGGTTTATTAAGCCTCCATATATAACTGTGAGACAGTCTTGTGTTTCAGGTACATCCATGTACATTCACTTATATTGAGAACTTCTACCTGTCCTCTAAGAGTCAGGCAGATGTGAATTCCTCTGTGACGAGTGAGCTGAATTACCTTCGTGTTGGGTACAAGTATACATTATACTTACATATATGCTGATTTGTGTATAACACAGTTTGTTAACATTATTTGTTTCAATTTAGGTCTTCACAAGTCATCTTTGAGCTATTGCATGACATGGTTATTCATTTTATCTCCAGGATATGAAATAGCAGGATATGATGCTTACCCAATATTTGGTTAAAAAAAATAAAAGGATAATTTAACCTCTTCAATTATAATGACCAAAATCTCAGAAATTTATGTAGGAAAAACTCTCAAGACATGGAGCTTAATGCACATAATCTATGCCAATAATAAATTACCTGGAATTATTTAATTCTGACTAGATATCTGGTATATGCTTTACATACAACAATTAGTCCTCCCATCACACTTGCTCGGTAGATGTTGCTCTGGTCTTTGCATAGATGTGAGCCTGAGCTTAAATAACCTACACAACAGACCACAAGTTCGTAATTGGTGAAAGTTATATTTAACTCATTCCCTGTCTGACTTGAATGCTCACACATTTTCTATAGCTGCTAAAATTTCCTGCTTTGAAATTTTCCAGAGGGGCAGAATTCCATAGCAAAACAAACAAACTTTTACATCAATACAAGTAAAGAAAGCAACAAGCTCACACAGGTGGAAATTCAGATGTGAATGTAGAAACTCATCATATATAAAGGGAGCTTTAAAAACTCCACCAATGCTAAAAGCATGCTTAGCTTTTTATTATAGATTTTTTCTTTGTGATTTTGCCTGTGTGAACTGCTAACTGCTCATGTTCACAGTGACTGTAGCCTTGCTCAGGAAAGTGGGCCTGTTGCTCTGAGTATGAAAAACTAGAAGAGGGTCAAATAAAAATGTCTAGAGAATAAGCAGTAAAGAAAATTGTAAAACAATTTTTCTTCTGAGTTACTTTGCACAGTAACCCCATAGGTACATTTATAGAGATAGATATGCATATAGAGATATATGAAATGTATATAAAATTCAGTCTTTCATGGAAACAAAATGTCTCAAGTCAGTGTGAAAACGGAAGCTGCTTAATTACTTTTCTTCTCTAGAAATCAAGTTGATTTCTTAGGTTTTACTTCAAAAGTGACCTTTTGAGAAGAAAGCACAATGTTTTGTAGGGCTTGGGGGGATTGTATTTATGCCGTACTTGCAGTTAAGAAAGATCATATCTGAACTGAGTAAAAACAACAGCTTTGTGAAGCAACTGTAGCAATATTTGATCCCTTAGGGCCCTTAGCCACCTCTGCAGTGTTTCACATCTTATTCAGGGTCCTCAAAGCAAGCTCTCACTAACGGATCTTGGTGTCTTCTCTGTTCTTGCTGTATAACATTTCCATCTGCTTCTCAGTAAACCTCTTCCAGGGTAAGTAAACCCAGCTCTCAATTTGATGTTGGGTCTCAAAATGTCTGATCATACATTTAGCCCCCGGCGAACAAATACCTTTAATAAAATCTAATCTTCATAATTGCTATTTTGTTTTTCCTTTCAAAAGTGGTAAATTTATTAAAACTGCTCACTAGTTGCTAATGATTTTTTTCTTTATTACTCTGACAAAGTAGCTTTATTTTTATATTTCACGTGATTCTAATTTTTTACAATAGAAATAGAAGAGAGAACCAAATCATTGGGAACTCTTAATGAGGTTGTTCTTAGAATAGCTTTAGGAACTTCTACTTCATCTTATTGCTTAGATGAGACAGTTGACATGAGAGCATGACAGGCAGCTGGATGAGTCCCCTTGTAGTGACTGGATTCTACTTGTGTGGCTTGAGTGGATTTACTGATGGGGGTAGAACACCTCCGGATGTTTTGTCAACATTAGGACAGATCTCCTAGCTGCTCTCCAGGGTATTGACTCCTTCTCTGTTGATATACTACTCCCAGCAGGGAATCCTGTGTTATTGCCCCAGGTTAATGTGCCTTAGGCAATGTTACAATTGCAAATTAGTGCTAGGGGCCATGGGGACAGAAGAAAAAAATTAAATAGTGAGAATGAAGTCAAATGCAGGGTTAAAGAGTAGCTCGGGCTAAATTTCAGAAAATATGGGATGATATGGCCAGAAGGGACACCTTCATCCTTCTTTATTTTTGCATGCCCTCATATCTTTTCCTAGGGCTATTCACTGGCTTAAACTCCAATTAGTCATACATAGGCCAATTTTGTGAACTCTTGATTCATGCCAAGGCCACCAGCTCACAGGCTCACATCTTTATGATGATAATATTTTATGACATTGAAAACTGACTAATGGAAGAAGAAATTTATAAGGCACATCTACCAGGGAACTAAAAATTACCCATTCTAGAAGGACAAGGTAAGAACTAGGTCCTTTTGAGCAGGAAAGAGCCAACTAGAGAGGGAGATACCACATGAGAAGCGGGTAGAAATCCACAGAGAGCAAGGGCAGCGACCTCATGAGGAAGGAGGGAAAGGAATTCACCGAAGTCTTAAGAATTAGCTTGTCTAAGAGTGAGAGGGGAGTTGCCTTGGAATTACAGAGCAAGAACGGGGGACATCTCTATTTTCACTGATATGAAAGGTAACAGGTGGGCCTTGAGATAAACAGGGTATCTGATACTATAGAAATTTGAAGGAAATGGGTCGTTTCAAATATATTCTTGCTATAGCCAATTAGAAGTGGGAAGGAAAATACATTTGTATGTTTGTATTCCCAGAGAATTCTGTTAGAGCCATTAAAATAGTAAGCAAAACTGTTATAAGCTATATATCACATACATTAAGTTTGGAGGAGGTAAGGGGTAGAAAGACTCATTCTCTTTTACTCTTTGTGTACAAGTGAATGACTGGAGGAAGAACTGGTGCAACTAAATATATTTATACTTCCTCAAATCACAGATCAGTCCCAGAGAGAAAAGAAAGTTTTCCACTTAGAAGGAGGGTATTGCTGAAGCTCACACTAGGTCTCACCCAGTGGAGCCTCCCCTGTTGCATGCCTGCCAGTAGAGAAAGCCTTTGTAAGAAGCACATTTCATACAAATGCTCAATTCCTGACCTGGTTATATGTTCCAGAATTTCCCTCTGTGCTGAGGCAAGGAGAGGCTGGGAGTCTAAAACATGTTACACACCTCAATACCCCCGCTCCCAGCATAGGAAACAAGCAAGAGCGAGAAAGGGAGAATGAGTGTTTAAAGAAGGAAGGGATAGAGAAATATTCCAATGTCTGATGCAATGTCTAAGACACCGTAACAGACAGAATTGGGAACAGCCTTTGTTGAGAATGGTTAAAATACAGATAATAGAATAAAGTCTGGCTCTCACACTGAGCTTCTCCATTCACTCCACATGTTTGTGAATCTCTCAAAGACACTATTCACATCCTCTTGGCAGCAGCCTATAAAAAGGAGGGGGGCAGTTTCCAAAGGCTTTTTTGTATGTCAATCATAAAAAAGTTATTTTCATAAATTTTAAATGAGTTTGTTTGTCAAATAGCCTCCCTATTATTTTCAAGGACTTGTAATTCAAGAAAAATACAACTTTATAGTTATGAGACACATTCTAAATGCAATTTAAAACCATAAAAAGCTTAACATTGTCAGCTTTAAAAACTACCAGTTTGCCCTAGTGTCATTGAATTAGTTTACGTAATTAAAATGTTGTGTTACTCTTATTAATGGAGAACCAATATGATACCTGTCATATTTCTATGGATTTATGGCTCTGCTACCTTCTAAGGATAGTCTCTTTTTATTGAGGAATATCTTCAATTATTATGGTCTTTTATTAGTCTATGCAATACTCTTTACTGTAGTTTTTCAAAGAATGCAAATGCATGTATTAAAAGACTTATCAGGGTTAAAACCCAGATTAAGTCTATAAATAATGTGCCCCAAAATGATTTTATGCCCATACAGAGGTTGATGCTAAAGGTATCAAACACTAAAAATTGAGCGTGGCATTATCAGGTGAGCTTCATGAGTGAACGGTATTACTTAAATAAGTAAACAGAGTTTACCAGCCAGATTTTTGTCATGCAACCAAGAGCTTTTAATGGAAAATACTCAGCTAAGAGGAAAGCTCTCTGGGAGACCTTGAAGCAGCCTTTTTCAACCAGCACTAAAATACTTACAATTCCTCACATAACCAGAATAGGCACAATACTGAGGATCAAGATGAATGGTGAAACGATTGTCATATTTTATGAAAAATTTTTAGCTATTTTCAGAACAATACAGTTGGACTAAAAGATTTGTGGCCCAGTCTTGTTTTACTTTAAGAAATGGAGCACCAAACACTGGCCACCTGGAAAAAGGTAGGATGGTAGTCCACATCTCTCTGTATGGTCAGTGATTCACAGATGAGGGAGGGCATTTAGCTCTCTCCTAGCTTGTCAGTAACATAATTGGCTCCATATTATGGACATAAATGGGACGTTTCAGGCAACGCAGAGTAACGTGGAAAAAAGACCATGTCTTGTGCCCAACTTCATTTCTCATAAACTCCATAGCCTTGGGCTTCTGTGGCTCAGTCACTTTATCTAAAACAGAAATAATAAGAGTGATATTATAACCTCATAGAACTGTTGAAAACTAAATAAATTAGTTTTATTATTAAGACAGCTTTTAGCTCAAGGATGTTTTAGCCACAGGGGAAATTTTTTTTTTTGTAGTGCTTTGAAGGATAATTTTCTAGGGCTAGCTTAATCTTAAAGTACTTCCTTTCATTCCACCCTATACTAAAGATCAGAATAATTTTAATAACTTGATTCTGCTGTCTAGTGGAAAAAGATAAACCAATTCCACACAACTGTGATAGGGATTTGAGTAGAGGACATGTAGAAGGAGAGTTAATATTGTCAAGTTATGCCATCACATATCTCTGTGGAGTGGAAGCAAATCCAAATAAATAGCTTGAAGGATAGAAATATGGTCCATGAAGAGAGTACTTTAAAGTCTGAAACTGAGCTACTGCACACAGCACAAAAAATGTTTCTTCTTTTGTTTGCTCCAATATGGGAAGTCACCAGGTCATAGAGGGATGTAGGCATAGGGCCCCTGTAAGGTTCAGAACCAGGAACTAATCTGTACAGTGGCACCAGCAAGGGCAGGACTAGAGTACTTTAGTTTACTACAAAATAATATTAGGTCATTGAGATAAAAAATGTAGCCTTCAGAATAATATGTTTTGTGTAAGTTATGAATGAATTATCAAAGGAAATTTGCCCTTCTAAATTATTTGCCTTGACATCCACTCAAGATACAGATGTAAACATGCTTAACCTCCTCGCAAAACCACAGAAAGAATTATAACTAGTCCTCAAAACAAGTAACACTCAAACCATCAGAAAATCAAGCTGTATGGAAGTCTGAAAACCAAGGATTTAAAGAAGACACATTCATCCAGATAAGTAGGAAGAGCAGAGAGGCTTGGAGATGTACTGTGGCATTGATAGTAAATGGGTAGTCCTATATTTACATGTGGTAGGTAAAAATCAGGAAGGTATCTTGCGAGTGGGTGATCCTAGCCCCAGGCCAGACCACACAGGCTAGGGTTCCAGTGCCAGGAAGATAAATCCTCATAACTTCTGGCAGTAAGTTATGAGGGGGGGTTGGGGCAGCAGGAGAAACTGCCAGATTTTCAGGAGACTCTGCTGAAAGGACCTGCACAAACTTAGAACAGAGGAATATCTAACCCTCTGGGATTCAGCACCAGGACAAGAGCTGGAAGGATACCAGTCACATATGGGGAGTAAGGGAAGTGATGGGGAACAGGGTAGGTACCAGGAAAATCTCCAGAAGCCAGGTAACAGCATTGTCCCTTCTCTGAGTCCCCCCATGACACAGAGCCGCAAAGTGGTGAATCCCCACACAATTTACAGGTGCCTTTACTACAATTGGCCAACCTACTAAGACAAGGAGTTAACGTAGTTCTACCAAAAACAGAGAAGCAAACACAGAAAGGCTGCCAAATTGAGGAGACAAAAAAATGTGGCCTAAATGAAAAAACAGAACAAAACTCCAGGGTGGGGGGAAACTAAACAAAACAGGGATAACCAACCTATCAGATGCAGAGTTCAAAACACTGATTATCAGGATGCTCAAAGAACCCACTGAGTACAGCAAAATATAACAGAAGAAATGAAGATTACATTAAGTGAGATTAAGTCGAATCCACAGGGAACCAACAGTGGAGGGGAGGAAGCTAGGATACAATTAAACAATTTGGAACATAAGGAAAAAATAAGCATTCAACCAGAATAGCAAGAAGAAACAATAATTTTAAAAAATGAGGATAGTATAAGAAGCTTCTGGGACATCTCTAAATGTACCAACATCAGAATACTAGGGATGCTATAAAAAAAAGAGGAACAGCAAGAAATTGAAAACTTATCTGAAAAAAAAGAAAGAAAGAAAAATTCTCTAATTTGGCACAGGAAACAGACATGAGAGTATGGGAGGCACAGAGTTCCAAAAATGTTGGACCCAAAGAAAACCACACCAAGACACATCAGAATTAAAATGCCAAAGATTAAAAATCAAGAGAGAATCTTAAAAGCAGTGAGAGAAAAAGCAAATAGTTACCTACAAAGGAGTTTTCATAAGACTGCCAGCTGATTTTTCAAAAGAAACCTTGCAGGCTAGAAGGGATTTGCAAGAAGTATTGAAAGTGATGAAAAACAAGGACCTACAACCAAGATGATTCTGTTGAGTGAAGCCATCACTTAGAACGGAAGAGCAAATAAAGTGCTTCCCAGACAAGGTCAAGCTAAAGAAGTTCATCATCACTAAGCCATTATAACATGAAATGTTAAGGGGACTTATTTAACAATAAGAAGAAGATCAAAACTATGAACACTAAAACAATAACAAACTCACAACTATCAACAACTGAACCTAACCACGCCCCCACAAACTAAGTAAACAACTAGAACAAGAACAGAATCATAGACATGGAGATCATTTGGAAGGTTATCAACTAGGAGAGGGGGTAGAGAATGGGGGAAAAGGTACAGGGATTAAGAAGCATAATAGGTAGGTACAAAATAGACAGGGGGAAGTTAACAATAATAGAGAAAATGGAGAAGCCAAAGAACTTACATGTATAACCCATGGACATGAACTAAGGGCAGTATTGATGGAGGGAATGGGAATGCTGGGCAGAGGGGTCAAAGGGAGAAAATTGGACAACTGTAACAGCATAATCAATACAACATATTTAAAAAAAATAAATTATTTACCTTGTTTGGAGACAGAATTCACTTAGGAAAAGACCTAGTCCTCACAATACTCTTACAAATTAAGTTTAAAGCATGAATAACCCCTTCTTTATATTTATTTCTGACTTTCTAGCTCTCGATTTAATACTCAAAATAATAAATTAACATTTAAAATACTTTAAATATCATTATGTATTTATAAATCTAGTATAGTTCATAGTTAATTTTAAAAATTTAAACTAGTTATTAATTATGATTATTTATAAGATTTATATAGTTGGGAAAATAAATTGAATTGCAAAATAAAAATGTAGTTGAACCATCAAGCTAAATAACTTAATTAGCATTTTGAAGCTAATGGTTAATAAAACTATTTCTCAAAAGTGTCACAGTCATTATAAATACATTCATAAATCTGTATCTTTATCCCTTTTTCTCTTTGCTTTTTCTTTTCTTATCAAATGTTTTAAACTGCAAAATGTAGATAGGTCTTTAAAGTGCACAGTATTATTTTACATGTCACTCTTTTTGCATTCTCTAATAGTGATTATACACTTTTGCTTCTTAGCTTAAGCTGGCATCTTCATTTCCAGTATAACCTCAACTTTTATTTCTCACAGAAACAAAATCTAATGCATATCAGCTCTTTTAATTTCTTCTTCCCCCCTCAAAGCCTGTATCTGTATTCACTCTTAAGTATACTAAAGAAATAGTGAGTGGAATTTTTCTGTTTTAAAGTTGGTGTGAGAGCCCAAAGTTAAGAACAGAAATCCCTAAATACGACACATTCTAAACTCAGGATGTCCATTAACTATTGGACTGTCATTCTTCCATAAGGCTTACTAAAAGGTGCCACCAGAAAATCCATCTTATTTTTCCTCAGAAAACTTCGCTTATAAAATAATAAAATTGAGAAAAGAGAGATCAGTCTTTTCAGAGTGCAAGGTTTTTGAAAGAAGCTACTTCCTTACTCTCTTGCCTATGGAGAGGCACAGTCTGCTTCCCATCCCCGAACAGAGAGAAAGACCACAAGAAAATAACTAGCATAATGGGGGGTCCTGCAAAAATAGGACACTAGCAATTTGTTTCCAAGTAGAAAATTCATTTAACCTTTGGATATAGTGTTATGCTGGAACAGGGAATAAAAGTCCTGGAGGGAGAGGGCATGAAGAAGAGTGAGGAGAAAAAGGCAATTCCCTTGATACCCAAGTTTTCAAGAGATCTAAAGATAAATGCCTAACCTGCATTTAGTCCTGAAGTTGGAATTCATGAAAGCAAGCTGAAATTGTGGACTTGATAATGAGTATCATGCATTGGAACCAGTTCTGGGTAAACTAGGAGAGAAATGATCCTTGACCACAGGCCTTCAAGTGAGGGGATAAGCAGTCTTTGTCTTCTCAACACTTTTCCTAACCTAACACCAGAGATAGAGCTCAGAAGAGAGAGGGAAGAGCAAACCACACCCCACTTCCAAGCTGATAGAGCTACCAGGGATCCTTCTGTTGGAGAAAGAATCTAGAAATAAAAAGAGTAGTGCTATAGAAGGCTTAGAATTAAGCAAAATATATTTTTAAGATTTTATTTATTTTAGAGAGATGGGGAAGGGAGGGAAAGAGAGAGGGAGTGAAACATCTATGTGTGGTTGCCTCTAGCACACCCCATACTGGGGATAAGGCCTGCAGCCCAGGCATGTGCCCTGCCTGGGAATCAAACCGGTGATGCTTTGGTTCGCAGGCCTGTGCTCAATCCACTGAGCTACACCAGCCAGGGCCGAAGGCTAAATATTTTTAAGGGACCACTACCAAACAAGAAGGCTATAGCTGGTAGCAGAGACATAAAAAAAAAATAAAATGTCCCAGGTTTATATGAGTTAAAAATATAAAAAATATGACTTTCTTTAATAAAGAATTTTTATTCCTTGTATTCCTTTTATACAAGCTAATTCTGACATTTGTGATCTTCACTCTAAAATATTCTTTCCAGATCTTGCATCCGTTTGGTGGGCTTCATTTCATTAGCCATGCATCTTCAAGCTTCACTCCTAAAATCCATACAATGCAATGAATACAAATACAATGCAAATACAATACAATACAATACAATATGATATGATACGATACCGTACACTGCAACCAAATCTCAACCCCAGCTTGTTACTCTAACTGCTATTATATTCTACTATGATCTTCTTGGTAAAGAAATTAACAAATAATGAAAGTATCTATTTTCAAGACATCTTGACCATATGCTGATGGATTTCATATCCACACTTGTATTAACAAAATCTACTTTAAAGCCTACTTTTATTTTATTCCTTTTCTTATTTCATTAAGGTCTGGGTCTATAGACTTTTTTTAAAGGTTTTATTTATTTATTTTAAGAGAGGAGAAGGGAAGGAGAAAAAGAGGAAGAGAAACATTGATGTGAGAAAAAACATTGCTTGGTTGTCTCTAGTATGGATCCCAACAGGGCATGTGCCCTAACCTTGTGCTTTGCAGGGTGACATCCAACCAACTGAGTCACACTGGCCAGGGCTCTTTGAATTGGTCAGTATTCCCTAGGTAATCTCATCTATTCCCATAATTTTTGTAACTCTTTTATGCTGCCATTTTCCAAATCTATCTCTCCAGTCTTGACCTCTGTTCCAAGCTCTACATGTATCTGGTTGTGTATTCATTTTCTGTTCTCGATCCTTGCAGAAACAACTCACATTCAATATGCCCAAAATTGAACTTATTCTCAGAACCTTTAACCATATCTTTCTGAGGTCTGTGTATCATTAAATGGTTACAGCACCTATTTATTTTCCCAGCTTGTTTCATGGCATTTAATAGACACTCAATAAATCTTGATTCATAGATTAGTAAATACTTAATGTAAAAAGAAATTATAAGTAGCATGAGGACCTGTAGTTGTATTTTTGTTAACATTTTTATTAAACGCCAATCTTATTTTTTTAACAAATAGTTGAATCTTTAAATAAATACCTAAAGCCATTAAGTATACTATTCATCACTACTTATTATTTTATATTTCAAATAATAGACTTTATTTTCTCTCTTTATATCAGTTCAGTTTATTACTACCTATGCCCATCATGTTCTCACATTTTCTTCTCTACCCAAATCTGGTACATTTCATAGAATCTAATTCAAATCTTTTTTTTTTTAAATAATTTATTAGGGTGATATTGCTTCACAAAACCATATAAGCTTCAAGTGTACAACTCAACTAACACGTCATCTGCACACTGCATCATGTGCCCATCACGCCAAGAAAAGTCTCTTTCCGACCCTTTTACCCTACTCTTTGCCCACCTGCACCCGTCCTCATGCCCCTTTTCTTCTACCAGCACACTGCTGTTTGCATCTCTGTGGTAAGTATGTATGATTTTATGCTTAATCTGTTCACCTTCTGTCGTCCAGCCCCCCTACCTGACAAATGTCAGGTCAATCTGTTTCTTGTATGCATGACTCTGTTTCTGTTTTGTTCATCAGTTCTTTTTGTTCATTAGATTCCACATATAAGTGAGGTAAAAAAATACATGACTAAGTCATGCAAATAAGATCCATCTCTTTTTTTCCAGGATAATTTAGTGTTATTGCATCATATACTCTTGCTCAAAGGTTAAGGATTGCTAGTTGTAGACCAAAAAAACCACGAGATATGTTCAAAAATGTACCTGTCACAAGATAATGAACAATGCCATTGGCACTTGTCTGCCTGACCCACTGACTCATTAGTCAGGCTGAAGGAAAACAGTTCACATTTTTTACTGCAATGTTATCTTGGGTGCCAGAGAGCCAAAATGAGATAGATGGGGATAGATATACACAGAGCTCATCCAGCCTCTGTCTAAAGAAGGCTTACTGAAAAAGAGCTCCCTTATTCAATTGTACAATTATCTGCTTAATTAAAATATTAATAAACTGTATTAAAATATTTTCCTTGGGGGAAATGTCAGTCTGATGCATTGTGTAAAAAAAAAGTCTTTGCACATGTAAAGTGAAAAAAAATTGTATTGCAGGGTGTAATAATTTAACGTGTGAAGTTTAAGTATCTAAGATACCTGCAGGGCCTGAAAAGGTATATGGAAATAAGTTGTTTTCCAAGATAATGCCACAGGAAATAATAACTGAGTGATCTCTTTTTCAAACATTTTTGATGTATTTCTCTTGGGGTTTGAAAGAACTTAAGATTGAGCTGCTTTCAACTCTAAAGTATAGAAGATTCAAAGAGAATTAGTCTTAAGTTCCTATAAGTTAATTTGGAAGTAACTGTTAGTTTCATTTATTGGTGCTCAATTTCCATAAGTGATGTGAAGGCAAGTAGGAAGCCTTATTAAATGAGCAATATTTTCTCTAACCCTTCCAGCCTTTTGCTACAACTTTTATATGTTTGTCTTCCTTCTAAATATTCTCTCTGATCCTTCATTCATACTATTATATTCATACCAAATGTTCCTTTTTCTTAGAAACCCATTAGTGGGGGGAACATTTTAATTTGTGCTTTAGGAGGCAGAGGACAGAGTCCACTCAACTACTTTTACTGGAGGTGGTCATGAGTGCAATGCTAGATACCTTAACAAATCACAAAAAAGAAAGACATCCTCACTGCATCCTGCCCAGACTTCAGAATAATGACCAAATAATTTTTGGTCTTTTAAAACACTAAATATTAGGGTATTTTGTTATACAACAATAAATCACTTGTATACAGGAGATAATGTAGTTGTCAGGATATTGGTGCAGGGTGAATATTGTCAGAAAAGAATATGGAAATGTTTTAAATGTAAGGACCACAAAATATGTATTTTCAGAATCAATGAAAAAATGTGATTTTATATATGAAATTAAGTTTAGAGATATTCTAAACTATAATTTATCTATGAGAAAATTGATTACAAATGAGGTGAGGGGACTGGCCATATGTCAGCAGGTTAAATTTTACAATAATTATTACTTGCTGAATTCCTGTAAACATTTAATATAGAGGAGAATAAGACAAATAATATAAAGGTTAATAAAGATGTAAAAGGTACAAGGGGATTTAAATGTGAATTTCTATTATCTCCATTATTGGGGTATGTGAACAGGCCCTTGTTTTTCAAAGGAAACAGACCAATAAAATAATATCTTTTTGCAGTGTGTCTATATATTGACATTCATGACATATTTTGAAGCACATCTTCATAATGACTGAATCACATGTTCCTATAGTAATCACAGAGGGAAAAGAGAAAAGCTGGGCTTTATAGCCACTTCTCTTATGTATATATGATGTCTATCCAGAAAAATCCAGCCATTAATATAATGAAAATAGTTTGTGTGACATCAATGTAACCCAGCAGCCAAGGAGAGCGGACTGGAATGCACATGTGTGAACAGTGACGATTTCACTGTACTTGTCAGTGGGGGCAGTAGATCCTGCTGAGTGATCATGTGTACTGTGTGGTCATCACATTCAAAATGACTGAATGAGTAGAGAAATAAATCTGCAGAAAATTTTGCATTAAGGTTGAGCATTCCTCCATGGAAACTATTCAGATGATTCAGAAAGCCATGGCTGTGGGCAACCCGTGATTGACAGCCTCATCATGATTACATGCCCACTCATACCTCATGTCTTATGTAGCTTTTTTGGCAAAATATTAAATCACTCAGGTGACTCAGAACCTTACAGCCCAGATTTGGTGACCTGCAACTTCTGGCTTTTTCAAAACTAAAATGACCTTTGAAAGGGAAGAGATTCCAGACTGTTCATGAGATTCAAGAAAATATGATGTGCCAGCTGATGGTGATTGGGAAACCATTTGAGGTTCCAAGGTGCCTACTTTGAAGGAGAATAAGGTGTCATTGTCCTATGTGCAATGTTTCTTATATCTTGTATCTTCTTCAATAAATGTTTCTATTTTACATAGTACATGGCTGGATACAGTCTGGACAGACTTTGTATGTCTATACATGTGAAAACATATGAACATTAATTCCTATTTAACAACTGTATTTAACATCACACAATCTATGACATTGTACATGAAAAAACAATTCACTGAAGTCAATGTGTAGATGTAACCAGCAATATGAAATTGCTGCGAAAGTCTCATCACATTGTATTTTATTGAGTGTTGAATTGTAGGACCAGAGTTTTCATTCTCAATGTTATCGTAAGTAAACTTAGTATAAAAACACCATTTATTACATATAATTTCAAATTTATAATTTCATTAGTAAAGGTAGATTACAAAGAAAAATATTTTTTTTGGATTTAGTGATGTAAGGAAAAGTTAGCTGAGAAAATTTTTTTAGTATGATAATCAGCAAAGTATTATTTATAACATACATAGGTTGTATCATATTGGAGCACAATTCCACACATCCTGGTTCAGAAACCTGAGTTGCTAAAGCTGACCTACGTAAAAATCTTCCGTCTCATTAATCACTCTAGACTATTCCTTTCTCCACTACATGACATCACTTCTCCACTGTCAATTCCAAACTCTGGTACAACCCAACTCTTGGGAGCCACGTGGGCTTTTTTAAAAAATTGTTTTAAATTTACTTTTAGAGAACCAGCAAGGAAGGGAGATAGAGTGGTAGAGAAACATCTATCAATTGCCTCTCACATGTTCCCAATTGGGAACCTGGCCTGTAACCCAGGCATGTGCCCTGACTGGGAATCAAACCAGCAACCTTTTGATTCACAGGCCAACACTTAATCTACTGAGCAACACCAGCCGGGACTACATGGCTTTTTGACATTGGGCTTATGTCCTGGTGATTCAGCTGCTCTAGGCCTATATCCAGAAAAGAAGGTTGTGAAACCAGAAAAAGATTCTCCTTTTAATGATTCTGGGAGCTCTGTGGTCAATATTGATGTCTCCAGTATTCTAGAGAGATAGAGATAGTACACCCCAGGCAAAGTGCATTCCAGACATTTTCATGTTAATCACAAATTAATCATTTAATACTTTTGTTCTTAGCAAGTACTTTTAAAAATATTTACCCCAATTTAATATAACTTGTAAAATATTTAAATGACTAAATAATATAAAAATGTACAGAGTATCAGAAAATAAATTCTGAATAAATGCCAAAGAATACTATCCTACCTGTTTTTCATAACTTGTCTTCAAACACAAGTAAATATTTAATAAGATTAATAAAGTTAACATCATTTATTACTATATGATGGATATAATTTCAATTCACTGTAAAATATTTTAGTATAAAATATATCAATCATGTGGAAAATATAGAAACATATAAAATTAGTAGTGTGCATACTACTCAGCTTTAAAAATAATCATATTTCTCTAGAAAAGTTCAAGTCAATATGGCAGTGTAGGTAAATGCAGTCCTTGGAACCTCCCATAATCACATCAAAACTACAACTAAATTACAGAAGAACCATCATTCTGAACCACCTGAAATCTAGATATATAGAAGTCTTATAACTAAGGGTGTAAAGAAGAAGTCACATCAAGACTGCTAGGAAAGGGGACATACAGAGTGGGCTGGTCCCACACCCACATGTGATAGATAAAAATCAGGAGCAATATCTAGGCTGTGGAGGTGTCCACTGAGGAATGAAGAGTCTCAGCACCACACCAATCTCTCCCAACCAGGATTCCAGCTCCAAGAAGGCAAGTCTCAAAAACTTCTGGCTATGAAGACCAATAGGGATTGTGACTGGATGAAATGGAGTGCAGCTGAAGTCCCAGATTTCCCTCTTAAAAGCCCACACACAGACACAAAATCACTTTCTCTGACTTTCTGTACTGGGGCAACAGCTGAAAAGGCACCAAGGTCATATGGGGAGTAACTGAATTGTCTGACTTCAGAAAAAGCGTTGGAGATGCAGCTTTCTCCTTGATGAAAGTGCTAACAGAGGTCATTGTTCCTTTAATGAACCCTCCTCCACCACCACATAGTTGGCAGACAGGTACCATATCTGCATCTCCATTAACCTTGCACATGTTGTTCACCTTGCCCTGGTGATTCCCTGAAACCCTGTTCCACAAAGTTGTGGGCCTACCCAAACCATTTCTAGTCACTGTTCCATAAAAAATGGCCTCTTTAGACTCATGCTTCCGATTTTCCTAAAATTTCTCAAACATGCAGCATCTGGCTCTATCTACCATGCACCTCTTGATAAATGACCCCAGAACTGGCACTAGCATCGGCCAGCCTCAGTCTGCAGTATAGCCTCTCCCTGCACACGTAGTAGTCTTCTACAAATTGTCCTAGAGCTTAGGCTGGGTGGCTCTGGGCAGAACACAACTGTGTCTAATCTTGTGTCTCCTGGGAGGCCCCAGGGCCAGTGTACCTGTTGGAGAGCTCCAAATCTTGCCCAAATATATTCCGACCCCCTCTGTGAGTGACACACTCAAGAGTGGACTCAGTAGGCATCAAAGCCCCACTGAAGTGAGTCCTGCTCCATAGTATAGGTGCATCCACATCTCCTCCCCTGGAGTTGCAGCTGACCCTCACAGCTGATCAGCCTGAGTCAATCCCTCACAGTGATATGCCAATGGCAATCAAGGCTCAACCACAACAGGACAATATACACAGCATGTACACCTAGAACATTCATTGAAGGTAACCAGGAAGGCTGTGCCACTGAACTCTATAAGACCCCTACTATGTAAGACCACTCTACCAAGTCTGGGAGAAATAGCAGGTTTACCTAACATAGAAACTGATACAGGTTAACAGCCAAAATGCAGAGACAAAGAAACATGTCCCAAGTGAAAGAGCAGAAAGAATCTCTGGCAAAAGAACTAAATGAAATGGAGGCAAGCAAACTATCCAATTCAGAGTTGAAAACAATAATTTTAAGTATGCTCAAAGAACTCAATGAGAACTTTAATGGTGTTAAAAAAGGACATGGAAACCATAAAGAGGAGCCAGTCAGAAATGAAAGATACACTAACTAAAACAAAAAATATGTTATAGGGAGCAACACTAGAATAGATAAAGCACAGGATCAAACAGGAGATTTGGAATTAGAGTGGGAAAAAAATAAAAAAATAAATTAGAGTAGTGTAAGGAGCCTCTGGGACAAATTAAGTACACTAACATTCACATCATGGGAGTGTTAGAAATAGAAGGGAAGGAGTAAGAAATTGAAAACCTATTTGAAAAAGATAATGACAAAAAACTTCCCTAATCTTATGAAGGAAATAGATACACAAGTCCAGGAAGCACTGAGTCTCAAACAAGATGAAACTAAAGAGGCCCACACCAGGATGCATCATAAGTAAAATGCCAGAGCTTAAAGACAGAGAGAATCTTAAAAGTAGTAAGAGAAAATCAGTTAGTTACCTACAAGGGGGTTCCCATAAAACTGTCAGCTGATTTCTCAACCAAAACTTTGTATGCCAGAAGGGATTGGCAAGAAATATTCAATTTGATGACAAACAGGGACCTATGACCAAGATTACTCTACCCAGCAAAGCTTTCATTTAGAATCAAAGGGCAGATACAGAGCTTCCCAGACAAGAAAAGGCTAAAAGAGTTCATCATCACCAAATCAGTATTTAAAAAAGGTGAAAGGGTCTTTTTAAGAAGAAATGAAGAGATAAAATTATGCATAATACAATGGCTACAGATACATATGTTTCAACAATTACTTTAAATGCAAATGGATTAAAAGCTCCAATCAAAAGACATAGGGGGACTAAATGGATAACAAAACAACTCCCTTATATATGCTGTCTACAAGACTCATTTCAGATCGAAGAACACACCTAGACTGATAGTAAATGAATGGCAAAAGATATTTCATGAAAATAGAAACAAAACAAAAACTGGGGTAGCAATACTTGTGCCAAATGAAACAGACTTTAAAACAAAGGCTATAACAATATATAAAGGACCCCACAAGTCTACTTCTATGTATCTGAAGAAACCCCAAATGCTAAATCAAAAAGACATATATATCCATATGTTCATTGCAGCATTATTTGGCCTACAGCCAAAGTGTTGTAGCATTACTGATGCAACTTAAGTGTCTACCAATAGATGAACGGATAAAGAATTAATGCGTATACAGAATGGACTATGGCTGAGTTATAAAAAGAGAAACGAAGAAGAATGGGATCTTCCCCTCTGCAACAACATGGATGGACCTAGAGGGTATTGTGTTGAGTAAAATTAGTCATAGAAAGACGAACGCCAGATGGTTTCACTTATATTTGGAATCTTAAAAAAATCAATCAATCAATCAATCAATCAGTAAACAGAACAGAAACAGACTCATAGATACAGAGTGCATTTTGACAGTTACCAAATCGGGGGCAGGTTGAGGGGACAGTTGAAAAAGATGAAGGGATTTAAAAGTACAAATTGGTACTTACAGAATACTCATAGTGATGTCAAGTACAGCATAGGGAATATAGTCAGTTATATTGTAATTACTATGTGTGGTACCAGATGGGTACTTATTTATCATGGTGATCACTTTGCACATTATGTAAGTATCTATTAATCACAGGGCTGTGTATCTGAAACTGATATGGTATGTCAACTGTAATTTAAAAATAAAATAAAATAAAATTTAAAAATTATATTTGTCTATGTTAACATCAGAGCTGGTGGTGTTCATAAAATGAAATGTAATAAATATTGACAGCTGAGTAGAAAATGACCAATTCTATTTTCTTCCCTCTTGGTCCAATGGAAATCTTGTACACAGAACATTATCCTTGTTTTCCTAAAAGTATATTAACATTAATACATTTTAATTTTTTAGATTTGTACAATTCAATATATAGACTATTCATTATATAATGACTTTAAGCTTCCTATGTATGCATATATTAGGCTAAAATCTGCTGTTATTAATAAGCATTTAGGTAATTTCAATATTTTGCTACTTTGTGCAGTCCTTTTTGTGCCTCATTCTCTTCATTTTTAAATTGGAAATATAATTGTATGATCCTCATAGTATTTCTGTGAAGAATAAAATAGTTAATAAATATAAGAATTGTGGCTGGTGCAAAGTAAGTACCACATGTATATGCATCTGCTGTCATTGTGACAATGTTGCGAGGATTTTTATGCACTCATCTTTTTTATTCCAATTGTAAGATGTAGAAACAACATCTGTAAGTGGAAATATATGGTCTTGAGTGTGTATCTTTTAACTTTTTAAATAATTTTCCAAAGTACTACCCAAAGTAATTGTACTAATTCATATTTTCAGGATCATATGGATTCTGGAGACATAGTCCCTGAGAAAGAGCTTTATGGCCTTGGCAAGACACTATAGGAGACCGTTCTGCATGGCATAAGGACACACACCCACAGATAGGTTCTCCCATAGGGAATCAGGCCTGCTATGTACCTAGGCCGCTTTGAGACTGGCTTTTGCTAAAACTCCCTCACCCTGAATTGAGAATATTTACTGCAAAGTAACTTCCTAAAATCCATGCTAAACCTTCCAAGGATGAGTGTAACCAGTTCAACCACTTTTCCTTTTTCATTTGCAAATATCTTTTTTCTGTGATGTGATCAGTGGCAGCTCCTCTGTTTTCTGTAAAAGGTAACCACGTAAAAAAAACCTGTGCACAGTAAATGAGGACCATCATGTAATGTACAGAAAAAAGAAATAAAGGCCTGTCATGGCAGAGGCCCCAGCTTTTGACTCCTCTTGAGAGTGAAGCCGCCCGCCCTTTTCCTCCACAGGACCCTGTAGTCCATGTGAATGTCTCTCCCCCATCCACAATGTCGTGGACCCCATGAGCTGGGGTCTGCATCAAGGTACTTCTCTGTGATTCAGTTCTTTTCTCTGTCAAATGAATATAACAATATTAACATATTGGGTTTCAGTAAAAATTAAAATGTTTACTTGTATAAAGCATATGAAACAATGTAACATGTGAAATGCAAAACATTGTAAATATTACTTATCAAAACCATCCCTGCAGCATAGGAAATCTCTGTTATCTCAACTGAGTACGTCTGGTTACTTTTCCCCGGTTGTTAAGTGTGTACTAATACTTCATGTTTGCTTCATTTTGTTTTCCTCTGTTTACTAGACAGGCTAAGTCATTTTGGAGAGCCCAACCTCACCTTATTTTCCATTTCATATACAATGATTTTAATCCTTGAACTGCTCTGAAATGATTTTCTGGCCAAACTGCATGCTTCCAACAGACCAGAGGCTTCATCCTTATTCAACTCTTTCCTCTCTGTGCAGCTGATATCTCCTTTTTGAATTGGGTATACTCTGTTAACGTTTCTTTTTATTATTATATTTTTCACATGAGTTAAGGTCATAGTAATCTCATTGCTTTGTATTAGGACCAGAGGGGTTTGCTCATATTCATGGACTTACACAGACCATCATGACTAGAAAAAAAAATTTCCTGGAAAAATAGTTTTGTGTTCACTGTAATCAACATGGAAATAGATGACAAGCATCAATTAAATAAGTAAAGGCTATCCATAGCCATACTAGTCAAGAAGCATTTTTAGCACCTTTTAATATTTCTATGAAATGAACTCAATACAATTATGTAGATATGAATCGTACTGCATATCAAGCTATATGGATTGTGGAAAAGCATGCCCTCAGAAAAAAAGTTTCTCTTCTTAGACAATTTAATTATCTAATAATGAAATATTAAAATAAATTGAATCACTATTATACAGATATTATTACGTTTCATATTGTCTTGTATTTCTCTTAATCCCTCTTCATTCTTTCTGAGTCTCTCTTCCTTTTCTTGCTCTTTCTGGGTGTTTTTTTCAACCTTGTCCTCCAATTCGCTGATCTGATCTTCTGCTTCATTGATCCTGCTTTTCATTCCCTCCACTGTGTTCTTCAGTTCAGAAATTGTATTCTTCATTTCCTCTTGGCCTTTGTTGATAGTTTCTATTTCATTTTTCATGTTGCTATAGTTTGCAGTGGGTTCATTGTAGCTTCCCTGTAGTTTCTGGTAGCTCATTGCAAGCTCATTGAGCTTCCTGATAATCATTGCTTTGAACTCAATATCTGATAGTTGAGTTGCCTCTGTTTCATTTAGCATTCTTTCTGAGGCTTCCTCTTTTTTTCTTCATTTGGGGATTGTTTGTTTGTCTTCTTATTGTTCACAAGACTCTGCTTGTTAGCCTCTGTTTCTTAACTTGATCTGATCTGGTTCCTTGTGTTTATGGTGTGATCTTCTGTGGTAGAATACCTGTGAGATTCAGTGGTGCAGTCTCTTTTGAGTATCCTGGTGTTCGCAGCTTCCCCCTACTCTTTTTTGTCATCAGTTGGAGGGGTAAGGAAAAATGGTTTAGGACAGCAAGAGAGTATTCTATGATATTTACAGTAACAACCAGTAGAGAAGAGATAGAAAACAGTATTAAAATAAAAAGAGAACTAACTGTATGGGAAAACATATTTGACAATGATACCTCAGGCAAGGGTTTAATCTCCAAAATATATAAAGAATTTATACAACTCCACTCTAAGAAGACAAACAACCCCATTAAAAAATGGGCAAAGGACTTGAACAGACACTTCTCCAAGGACACACAGAGTATCCAGGGACACATGAAAAGATGTTCAGCTCTGTTAGCTATCAGACAGATGAAAATTAAAACCACAATGAGATACCACCTCACACAGTCAGAATGGCCATCATAAGCAAAACAACAAACAACAAGTGTTGGAGAGGTTGTGGAGAAAAGGGGACCTTAGTGCACTGTTGGTGGGACTGCAGACTGGTACAACCACTATGGAAAACAGTATGGAAATTCCTCAGAAAACTAAAAATGGATCTGCCTTTCAACTCAGCAATTCCACTGTTGAGACTATACCCTAAGAATCTGGAAACACCAATTCAAAAGGACCTACACACCCCAAAGTTTATAGCAGCACAATTTATAATAGCCAAGTGCTGGAAGCAACCTAGATGCCCATCAGTAAATGAGCAGATCAAAAAACTGTGGTACATTTACACAATGGAATTCTATGCAGCAGAAAGAATGAAGGACCTCCTACCCTTTGCAACATCATGGATGCAACTGGATAGCATTATGCTAAGTGAAATAAGCCAGGCAGTGAAAGACAAATACCATATCTCACCATTAACAGGAACCTAAACAACAAAACAAACAAACAAGCAAAATATAGTCAAAGACATTGAAATAGAGGACAGGCTGACAATGACCAGAGGGGAGAGGGAAGGGAATTTCAAGGGAGAATGGGAAGGGTTTACAGGAACAAATATAAAGGACACATGAACAAAAACTTGGGGAGGGGTGAAAATGGGAGGGAGGTGAGGAGGGATGGGTGGGTGGGCAGGAATGGTAGTAAATGACAGAAAAATGTACTTGAACAATGATTAAAATGAAAAAAAAAAACCCTAAAAAATAAATAAATTGAATCAGAAATCAAATCTTTTTGAAAAATAGCCACAAAACTAGTAAAAGAAAAACAATTTCAATGACTGAAATATTAACATAGATAAGTATCTAAACAGGAAACAACATATACTCTTAAATATAGTCATTCCTTATAAACAATAAAACATACAACAATTGTTAGTATTAAGGAAATATGGAGAGACTAATTGTAAAAAAAGTATAAGGAAAGAAATATAAGGATATTTTTATTTTACAATTCTAATAAAACTGAATCTAGGTGAAATGATTCTCTAGAAAATACAAATTATCAAAGTGATCACAAATTAAGAAGTAAGTTGAACAGACAAAAAGCAATGGGCAATTTTTGAGATAGGTTTAAAAATTGCAAAAAATGATTCTCAGAAAAGATTACATAGTTGCATTTACTGTAAACTTCCAACAAATAATTCTATTCTATCTCTTTCAAAACTGAAAAAAGGAAATTTTCCCAATAATTTAAAAGTATACAACATAACTTTGATACAAAAATACAATATAGATAGCATATAAAAATTGAAAGAAGTCTTTCTCATAAGTAAAGGTATAAAATCTTGAATAAAATTTTAGCAAATTATCTATAGTAGATTATCAATTGAATGATAAGCCATTACAAGTAGAGAATGAATAATGTTTGAGTACTCAAAAAATCTAATATTTCATGTTAATAAATCAAAGAGAAAAACCCTCTGTTCATCTCAATAGAGGACAAAATTATTTATGGTAACATTTCATATCTGTTAATAATTTGTTTTGAAAACTCAAAAATGTAAAAAAAAATTTAATATAATAAAAGTAATTTTCCTTCATTCTCTTTAATGCACCTATATGTGTATGTATGAGGTCTGTCCAGAAGGTATCCAGTCATGTAATATCAAAAATGAAGATATTTATTGAAGAAGATAGAAGGTAAAAGAAACATTGTATATAGGACGATAACACTTTAGTCTCCTTCAAAGTAGGCACCTTGGGGCCTCACCCAGTTCTCTCAGTCGCCATCAGCTGCCCAATTGTATTTTCCTGAATCCCATTGATGATCTGAAATCTCTTCCCTTTCAATGGTGATTTTAGTTTTGGGAAAAGCTAGAAGTTGCTGGGCACCAAATCTGGGCTGCAGAGGGGCTAAGTGTCCTGGGTGATTTGATGTTTCACCAAAAATCTCTGCATGATATATGATGTATGAGTGGGTGTGTTATTTGTGATGAAGCTATCAGTCACCAGTTGCTCATAGCTGCAGCCTTCTGAATCATCTGAATAGTTTCCGTAAAGGAATGTTCAATCAAGCTTCATCCAAAATTTGATGCGGATTTGTTGCTGAACTCATTCAATCATTTTGAATGTGACAGCCACACAGAACACACACTCACCCAATGGCATCTACTGCCCCCACTGACTAGTACAGTGAAATTCCATTGTTCACACATGCACACTCCAGTCCACTCTTCTTGGCTGCCACATTACATCGATATCGCACAAATCATTTCTGTTATATTAAAAATGGCTGGACTATTTCTGGACTCAACTCATACATATACTGTTGTTGAAATTGAAATAAAACACCATTCTATCCACAAAATTTCTTATGTCTTGAGTAGAATTGCATTAAATAGATAAGCTATTTTTGGATCCTGGCTGAGTGCTCACTTGGTTAAAGCATCATGCCATACACCGAAATGTTGTGGTTTAGATTCCCGATCAGTGCACACACCTAGGTTGCGAGTTCAATCCACTGTCAGGTGCACATAGGAAGCAACCGAGTAATGCTTCTCTCTCACGCTGATGTTTCTCTCTGTTTATTTGTCTCTCTCTCCCTTTCTTTCTAAAATCAATAAACATATCCTCATATGAGGATTTAAAAAATTACATAAGGTTCTTTTTTGTGGGGGAAATAGCTGTAATTAGGCATCTTACATATCCTAAACCTGTGATACTTAACCTGCTGGTTCTACTAAATATTAATAGATGGTCCTTGAATAAAAAATTCTATAGCCAAATAAGATTGAGGTAACTGGATGATACAGTTAAACTTTCTTTTTTTGCTGAAATGTTGTTTGAGACATAAATGTGTGATTTCTGAAACATGTTTGGCCATTAGCTAGCCCCAGCTCATTTCTATACTGTCTTTCATATTTCTTCAGTGCCCAAAGGCAAACCGTGCGAGTAAATATTTGTAGCTCAGAAGAACCCAATTCTGAATTCTCTATTGGTTTTAAGATGACTGCTAATGAAATTGAATTTCATTTTACTTTTAAAAACCTTACCCCAAAACTGCTTATATTGTTTTCTTGAGCTATATTTATAATTGTGTCTATTTAACAGTCATTAGCCTTCAAGGATTTTTGAAAATTTCTATTCAAAATGAAATGTGAATAATATGGGTTTCACAGTTATGTAAACTTTCTTCATTGAATGAAGTTTCAGGTGATGTTTAATAAGTGCCAAACACCTTCTAGAACAGGAGTATTCAAAATTGAATAATTAGGTGGAAAACAGCTTAACTGAAATAACTGTAGCTCACATAATCCAAAGCAGTAATTGCATTATTTGTCAGAATACATTTGCTTTCTGAAACTTTTGGGTATGCAGCTTCAAAATACATGCATTGCCTTCTTTATAAAGTAATATGCATGTACTGTTGTGCAAATATATCAAGTAAGTTACAAAACTTAAAATTTTAAAACCTTGAAGGTGTACAATATTGAGAATCATTTTGATACAAGGTCAAATACCTAAAGTGTCTTTAAAAAAAATCTGAGGCCATGATTTCATTCTTAAAATGAAAGCAAAATTAGGTTGCTTTGACTCATCGCATTAGTTATCATCACTAACATTTATTGAGTACTGAGCGAGGGAGGAATAACCTGAATTGAATAGAAATTTGTCATTTGAAAGTCTCAGATAGACTCCAAGGTAGTTTCCTAACCACCTACATGAAACATTAACAGTAACTTACTCTCACACTTTAGTAATGAAATGGCTACATTTCATTTTAGTATGTTTCTTATGGGAAATCTTAGGTGAGGAGAGTGTTCCCTCTAATGTTGGAATGTTAGACCTCTGCTTGTCACCCATTTTATTCATAAACCATAAAGTAACCTGATATAGTTTCCTTCGGGGCTAAATTATATAACATACCAATCTTATATGAAATTAGTTTGCCATTCCCTGTCATGAAACGGAAAAATAAGAAGTATTAACAAACCAAAGTTAAAACTTTTACTTCTTTTGTAATTGTGACGAAAGGGCTGCTAGATATACTGCTGTGGATTTGGGGACGCCAACCAAAAAAACTTGGTGGGAAAAAAACCTTTCAGTAATGACTTCCCAGCTTGAAATGTACAACAGGCAAGGCTGCCAATTTTGTACAAAATGTAATAAAAATTCATGGAAGCTTGCATGAATCATTCCCATCATGAGAAAACGTGGAGGATATTCCCTTTAACAATTGATCACCCTAGACAAAACAAGCGGTGAACAAATACTCATTTCCATTGTCCATGGAAGTAAGGCAGAGCTGCAGCCATTTCAATATGCAGTGCATGGCGGCCTGGCTCTTCCCACACTGCGATGTCTAAAGCATTCCTTTCCATTTGCAATAATATATTGAAATGTTTACACTTTTTTAACGGAATGAAGAGTCAATTTCTGCAAAGCCAATAATGAGACTACTGTGGATTTTTCTTCCAACTTCTCCCAATCTCCCAGAAAAGCAGTTACGAATGACGGAAATGAATTTTTTTCAGAAGCAACAAAACCATGATCTCAAAGAATTCTTATATTGTGACCATATTTCAGTCTGGATGCATATTTAAAGCCAGATTTAGAGCTGGGCTATCAAGGGCACTTTCTTTAAAATGCATTTATGATGTTGAAATTTTTTATGATACCATTTTCTGACTTTACATTACATCTGAGATGCGGAGTTGAGCGTGGTTGAACAATTTGAGTCTTGGAAACTCTAAAAATAAATTAAGATTCAGGAGCAGTGAGTCCGTTTTCGGCTGCTCTAAGCATTTTGCTGTTACTTGTTATTATAGTATTTGACCATGGGCAATGCAAGTGGGTGGCAAGCACAGCAATATTATAAAACAACAGACAGGGACAAGTGCCATAAGTAGCAAAATATCTGTTTTAGACACTAAACATGTAAATTGGAAATTCTGAAGTAATTCAATTTGAAGTGGAAAAAAGTAGACCTAATGAACGAGTAAAATAATATTATGATCTAGCTACATAAAGAAGCATTATTAAAATCAAGACGAAGGACAATGTTTTTGTTCAATATGAATGCATTGGTGTATGCAATCTCTTTGCATAGAATCAGTGACAATATGCTTTGCAGCTATTATAAATTGAATGTACTTTATTTACTTATCAAATAAATATTTGATTAGCCACAAAGGAGAAGCTATTGGACCATTTCCTTCATTTACAGTGGGGTTCAGTGAGTGATTCAGTCTTCATCAAATATGGCAATTTCCTGGGGTTTACTATTGTTACCTAAATATCTATTTTCAGTACTTCCTGATAATATGAAAGGACTTAAAGTCCACTGTAAGCCATCAGAAAAAAAAATGTAAGCCATCAGAAAAAAATGAAGCACATAATTGACAAATCAAGTTCTTTTTAAAGATGAAGAAATTATTTTTATTTTGTATATCTACTGTCATTTACATTTCCTTCTTTAATTATTTTATAAAAATCTTGGTGATAGTTCTGTTTCTCTAGAGAACTTTTGACTAATACAGCCTTTTAAAGAAAGACATTTGAAATAAATCCCCAAACATTCTGTTATTTTCCTCTTCAGTGATTCCTTTGTTTGCCCCTATTAAAATGACATGTAGTTATGAAATATTTCTTCAGAAAAACAGTAAAACTGTTTTGGAGGCCAAATGTTTGTTATTATTTCTCCTCTCTAACATAACTTTAATATTGACCACGCTTAGAGAATAATGAAATTCCACTTTACTTTTCTGTCTTGCCTCCATTCCATTTCACAGTGAACCACATAGTCTATCATGACAATCTTCTCAGCTTGTTGGTCCGGAGTCTTTTTCATTTGCTGTAGTCCCTGTGGAAATTCGATCAGGTCAACTATTTCTGCATCCCTTTCTTTGAATTGGTTTTATTGTTTCAAATTATTTCATCTTCAAAGTACACTGGGTCTGGAACAATAAAATCAGTGCACACCCCCTTGCTTGAATTGTATGATCTTTCTTTTCATTTCATGAGATAAATGATATTTGGAAAACTCAATGTCATAATTCTACTCACTTAGAAAACTTCCTGGATAAAGCTAAGTCCATGTATATTTACCTCTACTGATAACTCTGCTGCTCCTTTACATAATCCGGTACTTGCTGTTGCTTCTCTCCCTCCCACCCATGACCAGAAAATTTACCATTCCTCCGAGTCTGTCGTATGTTTATGGCATCTATTATGCCATTGCCCCTATTCTTTCCTCACATCTGGGGCACATAGCCTTTGACTTAGAAGCTTGGAATGATGGGAACACTAAAAGAGCCTCATGCTGCAGTTCCGTCCAGCTGTAATTAAATGTCCCTGTGTTTTCTGAATTATTAGCTTCAAAATGTTTCTAAAGCTTTTCAAAAACTAGCTTCTCCAAAATCTAAATGTTTTTACACCTAACTAATACTCTTTCTTTTTCAAAGTTGGTTTAAAATATTTGAGTAAAAAACATTGTTTTCATTGATATTAACATGCAATTTCTAGATATTTAGCAGGCACATCTTTAAAATGACATACACGTATTAAAATTAGTGACTTGACTATTAAGATTATTCTGGCTTGTCCCATTATATTTTCTTTATCATTTATCGTATAATAGACTGTGTTTTCTATTTCTTTATCAAATAAAGTAACTTGCAAACATTATGGTAACAAAGTAAGGGAAAAGTTAGAGACAGATGTTGAATCTTTGTCTTAAGATGTGTGTACATGTACACATGTGTGGGAAGAGAAATCTTCAAAAACATTGCAAATTTTGGTTGAATTGTCTATGTAAAGAATATTTAGCTTTGATTAGTGTGTCTCAGCTGGTTGGAGTGTCATCCTGTACACCAAAAATGTGGCTTCAGTTCCTGCTCAGGGCCCATACCTAGCTTGCAGGTTCAATACTTGGTCAGGGAGCCTACAATGGAAACCAATTGATATTTCTCTCTTATGTCAATGTTTCTCTCCCTCTCTTTCTTCCCCCTTCCTCTCTCTCTAAAGTTAATGAGAAAATGTCCTCAGGTAAGGATAAAAAAATCTTTTATGAAGGTTTAAAAATTCCTAACTAATAAATACAAGTATTTTCATTTGGGAAATATGATTGATAATCACACTTAATTAATGACTACTTATCAATCATTTATTATGTTAGGCACTGTAATAACCACAATCCTTTGTGGAGGACTTGGTATATAATAAAAATCTCCTGATTTAAGTACTTACTAATTATTCTTATTTATTAATCAGACACTAGTCCAAGTTTTGCATTGAATTATAAGACTTGTTATGCTATATATCAAGGACAAGAGGAGTAGAGCCTGTATTCCCTTGCCTCTTTGTGCCAGTAAACTGCAATGCCATTACCTTCATTGTCTCTCTCATCCCACAGGCGGTGCCTGACATGTAATACTAACTTCTATTTAGTATGCTTTTACTAATGAAGCATAATGAGATTCTGTAATGCAGCAAGTATAATTTATGAATCAGCATCAAATAAAGCTTTGCAAGCAAACTAAAAAACAATCTCACCAAGTTAGCTATTCATAGCCTGCCCCTGGAATTAAATCAAAAGCACTGAATAGACTAACATCTAAAGATTGTGGGCCAACTGTCTTTTACAGCTGACAAGATGCTTGGCACTACTGTGCATATCAAAAATTATTTTCATTTTTCACTTTCATTGGTCTTGCAAAACTGTGCATGTAGCTGAAAAGGGACAACCACAAGCCATTAGAAGGAAGCAGTTTTAGATAACAACTCATTTTATTGTCAGATGTTTGCTTCACTTTTTAAATGTGTACCTTACATATACAAATAAATATAATTAAAATGCATACTAAGCCATTGACTATAAAATAGAGTCTTAAATTTTGCATGAAGGTCCATAAAAGTTAACAATTCTCTTATCCTAACATCTACTGTGCATTTTCATCTGTTTACAACAAACTAAACTTATGATCTTTCTCCACTCAAAAACCTGTTCTTTATTTAGAATTTTGTTTTCCTAGTTGCCTCTCTCACAGCTTTCAAACTAGCTAATTCTACTTCCTAAACATGTCACTAAACTTGCAGCTTTTCTTATTCATTATGTCATCCCTTCATTTATTTGCATTATGTCTCTTCCCTGGACTGGGGGATGAGGCTATGTGTATGGAGGAGTGAGCATCACAATGTCGGTACAGCTGGGATAGGAGATATGGGTGGAGGACAGGTGGAAGTTAAGGATGGAAATGGAGATCTCCAGGGAAGGAATCTTCATGGTAAGACCTTGGATTTTATTCTGAAATTGATGGGAAAATCTCTGAAGGATTTTAATAAGTGAATGCAATTATCAGAAAGCAAAATTAATGGTAAAGGTTAAGAAATTTGTAATGAGAGATAATCCTGAATCATGCAAGAGGGTTCAATGTAGTACCTTATAAAAGAATGATCTGGCAATTGCACTATTAAGATTATATCCTAAAAACCCTGAAACACCAATCCAAAAGAACCTATGCACCCCAATGTTCATAGCAGCACAATTTACAACAGCCAAGTGCTAGAAGCAACCCAGGTGCCCATCATTAAGTGAATGGATCAAAAAACTATGGTACATTTACGCAATAGAATTCTATGCAACAGAAAGAAAGGAGCAGCTCCTACCCTTTGCAACGGGATGGTTGGAACTGGAAAGCATTATGCTAAGCAAAATAAGCCAGGCAGTGAAAGACAAATACCATATGATCTCACCTTTAACAGGAACCTAAACAACAAAACAAACAAAATATAACCACAGACACTGAAATAGATAACAGGCTGACAGTGACTAGAAGGGAGAGGGGAGGGAATTTCAGGAAAATTTCAGGGGGAAAGGGAAAGGGTTTACAGGAACAAGTATAAAGGACACATGGACAAAAACTAGGGGGGGTGGAAATGAGAGGGAGGCGGAGAGGGCTGTGTGGGTGGGCTGGGATGGGAGTAAAAGACAGAAAACTATACTTGAGCAACAATTAAAATAAAATTTAAAAAAGAATGAGAGGAGTCAGGGATGGTTGTGTGTGCTTGTGTGTGTGTGTGTGTGTAAGAGAGAGACAGAGAGATGGAGAGTTGAAGATGTTATCCTGCAGGCTTGAAGTTGGAGAAAGGACCATTTCTGAGTCAGTGAATATAGATAGCTTCTAGAAACTGTTAAAGATATGGATTTTCTCCTAGAACCTCCAGAGGAATGGAAGCCTATTGACCCCTTAATTGCATCCAGTAAGACCCATTCCAGACTTCTAACTTTCAAAACTATAAAACAATACCTTTATATTACTTTTTCACTAAGTTTATGGTGATTTGTTACATAAGAAACTTAACACATATTGCAAAAAGAATGGGAAAATATGTCACTAAAAAGGCAGTTTCTCAGGGTTGGTATGAATATGTATTTCTAACAATTGCAGCCATCCAGAAAACCCATTTAGAAGCTAAAGAAAAGATTAATCTTAATGTTTGAATCTTGTTTTGTGAGATGAAAGTAAACTCAGTGAAAAGACAATTTAATGTAATTTTAATATTATTATACAGCATTACATTTGAAATTAAATAATATAATCTTCAGAACTTGAAAAATTTCTTCTTGTTAAATCCAATATTACACAAAGCTTAGATAATCTAGGATAAGAATACAACTGAAATCACTTTTGCTTTCGGTCTAGATTCTGAATAAATGGTGAAGACTATCAAAATGCAGTGAGTGCATAAATTTTAAGCTACACCTCATTACTTCATAGTTCAGTGGCTAGGTACTACAAACTGGAAACCACAGATCCAAGCTGTATTGCATGTGTTGGAGTGGCAGGGTTTGTTTGCTTTCTTTCGGTTGTATCTAACATTGAAATGAAAATCTTTCATTATATACTAAGCATTTAAAACCGTTTCACTAGGCAAACCATTGTGCACTTGAGAAAACTTAGAGCCAGAAACACTAAACAACTTGCCCAGATGAATCAAGTACTGAGGGCCTGATGTGTTGACAAGAAAACTCAGGTCCTGTTCTTCCCCTCTGCACCACACAGTTTAGTCATATTTCAGATGTAATTGGTACATTTATTATTTTGAATTTGTGACTACTACTAAAGTAACGTAAGTCTACTCGGTATCTAGCCAAGTATTGTAAATACTAGACCCACAGTATTCACTGCAGTATTAGTTATTGTATTATTGGACATTTGGTTTACTGCATTTTTTTGATGAAGAGTACTTCAGTAGCTATCCCTCTAACCAAATATTTTATACCTACATTTATTTACTTTCAGTTCCTAGAAATGGAATTTATTAAAAATAATTGTTCATCTGGTTTAAAACATTTCATTAAACAATGCTTAATTGAACTAAAAATGATTTAATTATGCTCATATTTAAAATTCATCTTTAGTAACGATTCTATAATATGGATGACTCTACAGTTACTTGTAGTGATTTTATTGATACAGTTACATGTCCAATTTTCTCTGATAATATGGATGCATTTCCAACATTGCTAAGTGTACATTTGTGGATAGTCTGTGAATTTGAAAATAACCAGTGATATCTGATATTTCACTAAATTCAGTGAAGCACTTAAGTTACAATGAAAGAAATTTTTGCTATTTCCAAGTAATTATTACAATGACTAACATGGTAAGGTCAGAGCCTACTCAAATTAGCAAGGTGTTAACACGCTATAGAAACAGTCTAATTAGAAGTACTGTTGGGTTAAGTCTTCATGCCTTCTGGGAGCTGACCCTGCATTGAACTGAGACAAATGTCCTCTCCTTGTTGGAAAATTAATCAAAATACCTTTTCCTCCTTTTCCCTCTTTTCTATTTTATTCCATGTAGTTTTGCATAAGACTTAGAGGTTGAAAATGAAATTTGAAAAAATGACACGTATGCCTAACAATAATGATGAATGTATTTTCTGTAATCCTTTCAGTTTTGCTCTGCATTGCTACAACTTCTGATTTCCCATTATTTTCAAAAGATTTTGAGTATTGCATTTAGTCATGAAAATGACCTGTCTATTAATTAGTGCACAATTATCTTATTTATGTAATAAACTTAACTGAAACCTTTAATGCATCATCTATTTTTAAAGATGGCTCAGAAAGTGCACTACACAATGCCCATAATTAAGTAACAACAATCAAATTGGTACACACACAAACATATACACATATACTTATATACATATACCAACCACTTACTTCTTATTCGCCCATGCATTTATTTTTTTCTTACAACAAAGACATAGATCAGTTGTGATGCACACAATAGATTATGGGAAATAGAAATTAATATGTAGTTCTTAATTTTAACTAATCCAGGAAAGAAATGAAAAAATTACTCTAAAACAGTAAAATAAAATTAGATATAAGATGGCCTATGCTTTTTTCTAGTGTAAATTCTGTATTTCTTAATTTTTTTCATTGTTGTTCAATTATAGTTGTCCCCATTTCACTCCCCTGCTTTCCCCTGCCCTCCCCTCCCTCATATTCAGTCCTCCCCCCATTGTATTTGACCATGGGTCCTTTGTATGTTCCTTGATTTGACCCTTCCCCTTCTTTCTCCTGTTATCCCCCTCTCCCCTTCGCTCTGGTTACTATCATTTTGTCCTTTATTTCCATGTCTTTGGTTCTATTTTGCTCACTTATTTGTTTTGTTGCTTAGGTTCCACTTATAGGTG
>PVIA01009579.1:0-59819 GCA_004024845.1 Tonatia bakeri
TCCTAGCCTGGTGACTTGCACAGGTTTATTTTGTCACTGTGGTATTTGCACTTTACTATAAACCTTTAGAGGGATGGGTTCCACTTATGGGAAATCATGAAGCATTCTTAGTAAAAGCTCCATGTGATAAGAGTTCTGTTTTCTCTATGTGACTGAGGCAAAGAGAGGAGAATCACTGTGTAAATTGTTGATGCCAATTGTCGGTGGATGACAATATAATGAAAGGAGGCTTTGACTTGTGAGTGGTGAATAAAGATGGATTCTGGCAAGATGGAAGTTCTCTGAAATAGGTTGGTTATCTGATCCCTTGTTCCTCACAAATACTATCACATCGGCATCCTCAGATGGATGGTGTGGCATGTAGTGTGGACTGAACCCTTCAGCATCCAGCTGCCTTCCTTGTGTGTTCCTCTGCCCTGCATGGCTGAAGGGCCACAGACTAATTTCATCTCCCCTGTAGCTAGGGGCTTGGGAGATGAATGAAGTCCTCCTAGGTAGATGCTGCATTAGCTATCTACAGCTAAGTAGCAAACTACTCCAAAACCTAGCCACTAATACAGGAGAACATTTATTCTCTCTCCTAGTTCAGAGGGGCAGCAGTCTGGGGGCAGTATAGCTGGGCTATTCTGGCTCAGGGTCCCTTGTGAAGCCTAGATGCTCCCTGGGACTCTTGTCTCTGCAGCTGGAGGAGTTGCTTCTGTGCTCACTCACATAGTTGGTGGGAGAACTCTGTTCCTCACCACGTGGGCTTCAGCACAGGGCCATGTGAATGTCCTCTAGACAAGGCAACTGGTTTCCCCTAGAGCAGGAAATCTGAGAAAGAAAGAGAATGAGAGAATGCATAATGATGATAGAATTCATGGTATCTTTTACAACCCAGTCTTGGGAGTGATACACGATCACTTCTGCTGTGTTCCATTGGTCACATAGACCATACCTGGTACCACAGTGAAGGGGCTACATCAGGGTGTGAACAGCAGGTGGCAGGGATCACTGAGGGCTGCCTTGGAGGTTGGTGATCACTGACAAAGGCCCCAGAGTTTCAAAAGGCAGAGATGAGGAGGGAGCCATTGTTCTGCTCACACAGCAGCTTTCACTAACAAGCAGGATAACAAGGAGGGATTTGCTGCAGCTCATCCAGGCTTGTTTTTATGGGGGTTGAAAAGCCTTCTAGAGGCTGCGGTGGCTTAACTCAGCGTTGTTCAGTCCCCTGCTTCCTGCTGGTGGCAGCAGAGCTTCCAGATTTCTGCATCTCAGCTCAGTGGTTGTGTGTTCTTGAACTCAACAGTTCCAGGGGCCATTTCTTCCAGCCCTTCCAATGTATTGTATTTTCTTTCCTTTAAAATAGCTGCAATAATTCTCTAGTCCTGAAACTGGGCTGTGACTGATTCAGACAGGTTACACTCCTCAAGATAGTAATGACAAGCATGATTGTGCCAACAACTAAGTATGTCACTTTCACTCATCAGATATTACAGGTGAGAAATCTGAAAGGCCACGAGATTAAGTGGTTAGATCATCCAAGTAAATTGTTGATACCAGTTGATGCCATCGCTGTGCTTGTCCTGACCTCAACTGATAAATTCATTTACCATCATCCCAGCCTCTGCTTTGAGGAGGTTGGGAAAACCAAGATTTCTTTTAGTGCCTTGTAGTAAACACTAGATAGATAAAGGACATCATGGTAATTTTTTCTTAACTATCTGGCTTTCTCCATAGTAATGCAGTTAATTAAACCTGCCTCCCACAGAGCTGCTCAGCTGAGCCTGATATGCAGACATAAATTGATCTTTCTGGTTTTAGATTTTTCAAAGTCAAATGCATTCATGCCCATATACAAGGTGCTGTTTCCAGCTGTCTAGCTGAATAACAAAGAAAAAACTCTCCCTCTATTTATTAAGCAATGCAGGGGTAGTCAAACTATAATGCGCACCTAGATATTTAAGGCAGATTCCCGGGCTCCATGTCAGAGATTCTAAATCAACATTTTTAGGTGAGGGCCCCAGCAATTGGCACTTTAACCAGCATGCCCTCTGTGTCCCACGGCACTCAACAGAGTGGAACCCTGAGACAGAGACACTTTCACTGGTACGTGGTTAGAACACCTAATCATACCCAAGTCAGCTGAAGCCACATTGAGCACAGCCCTGGGTTCAAATTCTGCTTGCACTACTTACCAGCTGGGAGACTGTTAAGTCACTTATCCTCTTTTAGCTTCTGTTTTCTTGTCTATAGATGAGATTGACAATACTATCCTCCTTACGATTAAATTATTGTGGACTATATGGTAAATTATATACAAGGCATTTAGCACAATTCCTGACTAACAAATGTTATTTTTGTTGCTGTTGATTGGTTACTGGAGCACTGCTGGGGCACTCGACACAACTCACTCACATTTTCAGTTCTGTCCATGCTCTGCCACAGTACATGCTTCATAGTGGAACACTTTAAACTTGAGTGCATGTGTGTTGAGTGTGTTTTTGTATGACACTACTGCAAAAAATCTAGGGGTTCTACTGGATCAGAACCTTGGCATTCATGCATTATTCATTCATTAACCAAAAACTCTTCATATCTGCATGCTGTGCTCTGCTATATTGTGAAGACAGCAAGATGAGTATGACACAATGTTCTTGGAGTCTAAAAGAGGAGACACCTACACAACCAACTTTAATATCATATTATTGAGCAAGAAAGAATAATTTAGTTCTGTTGTTAGAAAAATGTTTCATATGTGTTGACATAGAAAAGTATAACATCAATATAAGTTTAATGTTTGAAACGGTGATATAGCACTCGTACTACATACAGCTCTCTGCGTACCTTTCTCGTAGGGTGGTTCTCGTAGGGCTATTGCAGCTCAAAGGCACAACCACAGCTTAAAGGAGATTGGGAAGAGTCAAAGGTCATCATTGACCTGATAAATGGAACATACAAGGCTGGGATTGATTTCCTTGAAATTACACCTTTATTCAGGTAATTTCCATGACCTAAAATGCCCCTTTCTCTTCTCCTTTATCCACATATTAAACATTTGTTACCTTTCACTTCTTTACCTCCACATATCCTAACCTGATTACCATCAGCCTGATTGATTTCCATTTCCTCTGAACTCCATTCTGCTGCATATTCATCAAATATTCATGAAATGCCTTATTAGGGGAACAAGATGTAGAATAACAGGGGATGAGATCAGAGAGGCATCCCAGACCAGATGATGTTCAGCCTTGAGGCCCCAGTAATGACTCTGGAATTTTCTTGGAGAAGAAAAGCCATTGGACTTCTCAGCAGGGATCTGTGATGTGACTTCCATTTAAAGAGGATTCCTCCGGCCACTCTGTGGACTACAGACTGTACGGGTTAAGAGCAGAGACAGAAGACAGATGAAGAGGCCTTGCAATACTCCCAGCAACAGAAACTGGTAGCTCAGACTATGGTCTTAGTGTCAGAGGTCCTGAGAAGTTATTTGGGATGTCTTCCAGAGTGAGAGCTGATGTGATTGATTTGATGGTATGAGAAATACTGTGTAACAGACAGATGATGTGATCCCTTTCATGGAGTTGATGTTCTAAAGTAGGACACTTTATTACATTCCTATTGCTGCCATACCAAATTATCTCCAATGTAATGTACAAAACAATACATTTATTATCATACAGTTCCGGAGATCTGAGGTTCAAAATCAGTTTCACTGGGCAAAAATTAGGGCACAATTTGGGTTTTTCTGGAGGTTCCAGGGAGAATCCATTTCCTTGCTTTTTCCAGCTTTTAGAGCCATCTCAATTTTTGGTCATGGTTCCTTCCTCTGTCTTCAAAACACACCACTCTAACTCTGTTTCCAGATCTCTCTTTCTGCCCCTCTACTTCCACGGCCACATCCATCTGTGAGTGCCACCCTACCGCCTCCCTCTCTTAGAGACCCCTGTGATTACATTGGCCCCATCTAAGTAAACTGGCATAACCTCATCATCTCAAGATCCTTAATTTAATCACATCCATGTATCCACAGGTTATAAGAATTAGGATGTGGACATATTTGGGAAGCCAATATGCAGCCAACCAGAGACCCCAAGCTAAAGATCTAATGGGAAAATAAATCATTTAATTTCCAATCACAATGTTTCAAAGAAAATTAAACAGGGTAACAGGATAGAAACTGAATGATGGTGATGGTGGTGGGACTGCTAATTTTGACCAGGAGGTTGAGACAATCTTTCTAAAAGATATGGAATTTAAACAGCAATCCCATTGATAAGAAGGAGTAGGCCATGTAAATATCTGGGGGTGGGGGAGAGCATTTGGTGGAAGGACTAGCAAGTGTGAAAACAAACTTAGTGTGTTTGTGGACCCCAGAAGGCTGGTGTGATTTATAGGACAGCAAGTGGGCAAGAACAGGAGCTGAAGTTGGAGAAGCCTGCCGGTGTCAGATCAGATGGTAAGGAACTGGATTTTAAGGAAAATGCAGAGAGAAAAGCAGTGCTTGTGGATGGTAGGCAGTCAACAAAAGGTAGTTTTCTTTTTGTTTTGTAGTTTTTAAAGAATAATGAAAGCCCTGGCTGTGTGGCTCAGTTGGCTGGACCATCGTCCCATGTACCAGAGGGTTGTGGTCCATCCCCTGGTCAGGGCACATTCTTAGGTTGTGGGCTTGAACCCTGCTTGGCACACGTACGGGAGGCATCCGATAGATGTTTCTCTCTCACATTGATGTTTCTCTCTCTCTCCCCACTCCTCTTTCTCTAAAACCAATGAACACATCCTCAGGTGAGGGTTAAAAACCAAACAAACAAACAAAGAAACAAAATTATGAAGAATAAAGGGAAGTAGTGAGAAGGGAGTGATATGATTTGGTTCACAGAACCCTCTGGGCTGATGGGACAGATCTGAGAAGGAAAATGAGGCTACTCTACCAGTAACAGCTCAATTGGGAGACAGAAATCACACCAAATATTTGAACAAAGAGAATTTACAGAGACTTAAGAATGAGAAAAATAATTTCTTATATTTACCCAGATTTTCCATTTTTGGTATTCTTCCTTTGTGTAGGTTCAAGTTTCCATCTGCTATCATTCCTTCACCCTCAAAAACTTCCTCTAACATTTCTTATAGTGTAGATCTGCTGGTGACAGATAGTCTCTCAGTCTATTTGCTTGTTTGTCTGAGAAATCTTCATTTAGTCTTTAAAAATGTATATTTTCTTTAGATAAAATTTTAGTTTGACAGATTTTTCCCCAGACCTTTAAAGATACCATTCCATTGTCCTCTAATTTGCATGGTCTCTGACAAAAAAGTCTGTTTTAATTCTTATCTTTGTTACTGTATGTATATAAAATATCTTTTTTGTTTGCCTGCATTTAAAATGATCTCTTTTTCACCATCTTTCAGAAATTTGATTCCAATCTGCTTCAGTGTGGTTTTCTTTATGTTTTCCAGATTGGAGTTTATTGTGCTTCTTGGGTTTGTGGATTTGTAGTTTACTCAAATTTATAAATGTTTCAGCCATTGTTTTTTTTTTAATTTTTAAATTTACTGGGGTGTTTTTTTAATTGTTGTTCAAGTACAGTTGTCTCCCTTTTCCTGCCACCACCTTCCCCTGCCCCATCCACTCCCAGCCTCCACCCTCAATCCTTCCCCACTTTGGCTTTGTCCATGGGTCCTTTATACATGTTCCTTGACTTTTGATATTTGTTCTGGAACCTCCTTTATCTTCCCTACTTCTGGGACTCCAGTTATACATATGTTAGATCACCCAATATTATCCCACAGGTCACACAGGCTTTGTTCATTTGCTTTCAGTCTCTCTCTCTTTCCTTCACTCAGGACCACACTTTACTTTGTTTTGACAGTTTCCCAACCCCTACTGGCTTTATCTGGATCTTCCCAATTTTCTTGCATGCAGATAGTTTTTCCTAATAAAATTCTTGCACATTTAATTTCATTTTGCTATCAGCTTCTTGGAGAATCTAGAGTAGCATGGTTTCTGTTGACTACTTTTTCTCTTAGTATGTTATTTTTTAGAGAGTGCCGAAGTTTGTTTTGGCAAGCAGTTGAGTTACTTGATATTCAGCTTGGTCATTTCAAGGCTTGTTTTCAAACTTTATTAGAGTATATCTAAAGTAGCATTTACTCTAGAGATAATTTAAAACTTAAAGTGTGACCCTTCCGGAGTCTCTATGGAATGGCCCAGGTATCCATTCACTAGTTCTCTCCACGCAGGCTGTTTGTACTCAAACCTCTCCCAGCCCTGAGAGTTGTTTACTTTATAACTGCTAACAGTTATTTATTTTTTTTGTACTGGCCTTATGGAATTTCACCATATGTACACCCAGATTAGTATACAGCCAAAGACTAAAGAGGCTATGATGAAGATTTGTAGAGCTTTTGTCAGTGTAACTTCCTCTCCTCTGAAAATTCCAGTGGCTTCAGGATCTCAAAGCATGTGTCTCAGTTTCCTCAACTCAGTGAGAGCACTGACCTCCCCTGGATTCCTCTTCTCTCTGCCACAGACTGAAACTTACCTACAGACAGAAAGCTGGGAAAATGAGGGAGTTCCTTTTGTTTCTTTCCCTTCTCTCAGGGAACACAGCTCTGTGGCTGCTTCTTGCCCAAAAGGCAATTCCCAAGTAAATTGCTCCTTCACGCAGTGGAAGTCCAAAATGAGAGGATTTAATATATACAATTATTAACTAGTTGTTATATATAGGTAACTGGAAGAATGCAAAGCAAATGCTAAAGTATTATGGAGGAAGCAACTACAGAAAGTAGCTGCCAACACTTAGGTCCATAGAACAAAGGGAAGAGATTGAAAATATTAAAACTTGGACATTTAGAGGAGGAGGCCTGTGGAGCTAAACTTAGACAACTGAGAAGGTGCTGCTTGCTTTGCGTTGGTGTCTCAGAGCTCAGAGGAGTGTGCTCTGGGCCTAGAACTCAGATACCTGAGGAGAGGGTGTAGGCAGGTTGGTGCTGGTGTTTTTGTTGGGAGTTAAATAAAGCTGTTTCTGCAAATATTTTTAAAACAAAAAACTAGATTTAATGGATGGTAATGGGAAGGAATTGTGATGCTCACAAAATTGTTATATGTAGTTAGAAAGCCTCAGGAAACTGAGTGGTGTGTGTGGGGAGGGCAATCTTTTTTCCCCCTTGGTTTTTCAATCTCCTTCTTGCACCTCCTATGGGTGGAACAGAACAGAACAGAATAGAGCAGCTACAAAAGGGAAATGTGGTTTTTGGAGCCCCAGCCCCAGCTCCAGCATTAGAGCAGAGTAGAAAAGGCTGAGTTTGGGAAGGAGAGATAATAGCTTAATAACTAGCACAGCTACTTTCTAGTTTTTGGTTTGAGCAACCAGGTGCAATGTGCTGCTGTGAATCAAGTCAGGGAAGATTGGAGGAAGGGCAGCTTCCAGCCTTAGCCGGTGCCTACTGAATCAGAATCACCAGGCAAAGTATCTGAGATCTCTACTCTTGCAAGTATAGAAGTGATTCTGAGCAGGAAATTGTGGGTTTATCTAGATCATATTGCTCATTTAAAGATAAGTAAATGAAAATAGAATCCAGAGTCCAGAAATAAAATCTTACATTTATGGTTAATTGATTTTTGACAAAGGTGTTATGACAATTCAGTTGGGAAAAAATAGGGGTTGTTTTTTTTTTACCCCAGTAAATGGTACAAGTAAAACTGGATATCCATACCATATGCAAAAATTAACTTGAAATGGATCGTAGACCTAAATGTGAGGGGTGAAACACTCAGAAGCAAATCTTCATGATTGGGGCATTACACTGATTTCTTATATATGGCACCAAAACCACAAGTAATAGAAGAAAAACATAAATTGGTCTTTACCAAAATCAAAAACTTTTCCATCAGTGGATGAATGGGGAAACAAACTATGATATATATTTACAACGGAATATTATTCAGCCTTAAAAAGGAAAGAAATCCTGTCATGTGCTACAACATGGGTGAGCCTTCAGGTCATTACCTTAAATGAAACAAGTCACAAAACCAAATACTGTTTAGTTTCACTCCTCTGCAGTAACTAGAGTAGTTAAATTCATAGAGACAGAAAGTAGAATGGTGGTTGCCAGGAACTGGGAGAAGGGGAGAATGAGAAGTTACCATTCAATAGGTGGAGTTTCAGTTTGGAAAGATGAAAAGGTCTGGAGATGGAAGGTGGTGACAGCCGCAGAACAATGTGAGTGTGATAGTGCACCCAGAACTGCACACTTAAACTTGCACTTTAGTTACTATACAAGACACTGGAACGGTAGCTTTCCCCCCATATGTACTCCAGGGTAGCTGGCTTATTTGCCACTTTTTAGGGACCTGAGTCTCAGAGATACTAAGTGGACCTCACCCACAGACACATGACTGGGAACTGCTCCGCAGTGATAATAAATCACCTGGAAGAGCCTTGTCATCTTAACAACATTTAGGCTCTCAGCCACGAGTCTCCCCTTCCCTGTCAGTATCTCAGTGTTATGCTCAGACAAACTTACTGACTTCAATTGCTTTGAGGTTATGTATCAAAAAAGAGCACAATGCTTCCTGTGTAATAACTGGTTTAGTCTAGAGAGCTGCAACCCAATACTTTTTAGATTTAACGAAGTAAATTAATGTTTCAACCAGGACTTTCTTCAAAACCTGATTTGTTTTTCAAAAAATCCCATTTTGGGACTGCCTCTTCAATCTGATTCTGGAATATCATTATAGTGTGAGACAGAATGAGTTCTTGTCTGTAACTAAGGTTATATGCCTTCACGTGAGTAGAAAATATTGCTTTTTATTGCTTTTCTCTTCTGATATAGCACAGGTGTTCACCTCTATAGCTGCTTAAATTGGTAACAAAAAATTCTTAGGCCAAGCTGATTTTCTATATTCCAAAAGTTTCTATTACCTTTTCTTTCTTTTTTATAAATGAAACAATTGAATTACTACAGTTGTTGTTATGGATCTTCAAAGTACGATGTAGCTTCAGTTTCTCCCGTTCACTTAACATTATGAATCCAATTATATCTTATTCTCTCTTGGCACTCTATAATTATTTCTTCAAACTGCATATTTCTTTGTTGTATCATTTATCACAAACAGAATCAGAAGAAAATAAATGAATAAATAATAAAATAAATAAAACATTTTAAATATCAGACTTCTGGCCAGGATGGAGGCATAGGTACATACACTTGGTCTCCTCCCACAACCAAAAGGAGGACAACAACCAATTTAAAAAACAAAAAACAACCAGATATGCCAGAAAATCAAACTGTATGGAGTCCAACACCAAGGACTTAAAGAAGAAACATTCATCCAGACTGGTAGGAAGGACAGAGACAGGCAGCTGGGGCAGAGAAGTGTGGCAAGGTGGTGGCTGGAGGACTGAGTGGGTAAGATGGAGGCTGACAGTCCCCCATGAGTGTGCAGATAAACCAGGAGGAACAACTGAGGAGTGGGGCAGACCACACAATCCAGTGTTCTAGGGCAGGAAAAGAAAGCCTCAAAACCTCTGACTGTAAAAACCTGTGGGGGTTGCGGCAGCAGGAGGAAACTTCCAGCCTCACAGCAGAGTTCATTGGAGAGACCCATAGGGTCCTGGACCTGTACACAAAACCACCCACCTGAAAATCAGTACCAGAAGGGCCCAATTTGATTGTGGGTAGCAGTGGAAGTGACTGAAAGCCGGTTGAGAGTAAAGCAACACAGAACTGAGGCACTGTTCCCTCTCAGACCCCTCCCTCACATACAGCACCACAACACAGTGATGTGAGTTGCCCCATCCTGGTGAATACTTAAAGCTCTGCCCCCTACTACATAACAGGTATGTCAAGACAGAAAAATATGGCCCAAATGAAAGAACAGATCAAAGCTCAAAAACTAGAACTAAGCAATCAGGAGACAGCCAACTTATCAGATGCAGAGTTCAAAACACTGGTAATCAGGATGCTCACAGAAATGGTTGAGTATGGTCGCAAAATGGAGAAAAAAGTGAAGGCTATGCAAAGAGAAATAAAGAAAAATATACAGGGAACCAACAGTGAAGGGAAGGGAACTGGGACTCAAATCATCATTTTGGACCAGAAGGAAGAAATAAACATTCAACCAAAACAAAATGAAGACATGGGAATTCAAAAAAAATGAGAACTTAGGAATATCCAGGACAACTTTAAACATTCCAACATCTGAACCATAGGGGTGCCAGAAGGAGAAGAGGAAGAGCAAGAAATTGAAAATTTATTTGAAAAACTAATATAGGAGAAATTCCCCAATCTGACAAAGGGAATAGACTTCCAGGAAGTCCAGGACGCTCAGAGAGTCCCAAAGAATTTGGCACCAAGAAGCACACACAAGGCATATCATAATTTCAATTCTCAAGATTAAAGAGAAGGAGAGAATCTTAAAAGCAACAAGAGAAAAGGAGACAGTTACCTACAAAGGAGTTCCCATCAGACTAGCAGCTGATTTCTCAAAAGAGACCTTGCAGGCAAGAAGGGACTGGAAAGAAGTCTTCAAGTCATGAAAGGCAAGGACCTACATCCAAGATGACTCTATCTAGCAAAGCTTTTGTTTAGAATGGAAGGGCAGATAAAGTGCTTCTCAGATAAGGTCAAGTTAAAGGAGTTCATCATCACCAAGCCTTTATTATATGAAATGTTAGAGGGACTTCTCTAAGAAAAAAAAGATCAAAACTATGAACAGTAAAAGGACAACAAACTCACAACCATCAACATCCGAACCTAAAAACAAAAACAAAAACTAAGCAAACAACTAGAACAGGAACAGAATCACAGAAATGGAGATCACATGGAGGGTTATCAGTTGGGAGGGTGAAGGGGAGAATGGGGGAAAGGTACAGGGTTAAGAATCATAATTGGTAGGTATAAAATAGACAGGGGGAGATTAAGAATAGTACAGGAAATGGAGAAGTGAAAGACTTATGTGTACAACCCCTGGACATGAACTAAGGTTGGGGAATACTGGTGGGAGGGGTGGTGCATGGCAGAGAAGCATAAAGGGGAGAAAAAAATGGGACAACTCCCGCCACTGCAACCTCCACAGGTTTTTACAGTCAGAGGTTCTGAGGCTTTATTTTCCCACACTTGGTTGCACAGTTTGTCTTGCTCCCCAGTTGTTTCTCCCAGCTTATTCACATGCAAAAGTGGGATATCCCAGTCCACCAGTCGCTGCCTCACCTGCCCAAGTCCACCAGCTGCTGCCTTGCAACAGGTGCTCTCTGCCAGGCTGCCCATCTCCACCCCTGCTACCAGTCTGAATGAATATTTCTTCTTTAAGTCTTTGGTTGTCAGACTTCCATGCAGTTTGGTTTTCTGGCAGTTCAGGTTATTATTATTATTTTTTAATTGGCTGTTGTTCTTTTGGTTGTGCGAGGAAGCAAAGCATATCTACCTACACTTCCATCTTGTCTGGAAGTCTGTGGCTTTGATTTTTATACTACCTAATTTTTTTTAACAGTATCAATTTAGCTATCTTTTTATTAAAGCAAACCCACATAACATCAATCTAACACTACCCATAACTACTTGGAGTTTCTTTTTTGTTGTTGTTGTTCAAGTACAGTTTTCTGCCTTTTCTCCCCACCCCAGTCCAACACCCAGCCCTCCCCAATTCCCTCCCTTGTTTCCATCCCCTCCTGTTATTGTCCCTGTGTCCTTTATACTTGTTCCTGCAAACCCTTCACTCTTTCCCCAGAAATTCCCTCCCCACCCCCGATCACTCAGCCTATTCTCAATTTCAGTGTCTTTGGTTATATTTTGCTTGTTTGTTTGTTTTGTTGATTAGGTTCCTGTTAATGGTGAGATCACATGGTATTTGTCTTTCACTGCCTGGCTTATTTCTCTTAACATAATGCTTTCCAGTTGCATCCATGATGTTGCGGAGGGTAGGAGGTCCTTCTTTCTTTCTGCTGCATAGAATTCCATTGTGTAAATGAACCATAGTTTTTTGATCCATTCATTTACTGATGGGCACTTATATAGTACCTAATTTTTTTCAACTAAGAATTCAGACACGATTCCAAGTACACCTTGAAGTTATAGGATGTGGAAGCTATACCATGTATCTAAAAGAGCACGGAGTTGGCTAATCCTTATGACTGACAGAATTATTTGAAAAACAGATACAGTTATAAAAATGACACAGAATATCATAGTTCTCAGAATGTTTGGTACCAAGGATGCATGCTACGTCTGTTAGTAATAACTACCACCACCATCACCACCAATCACCATCATCATCATGCTTCCAAAATATTGGTGCCCTAAGGCTCCATTAATAATGCAGCTTTTGGTTAAAAGAATTAGTCATCATGTTGAAAGTTATTTTACTAAAGTCTTCAGTCTCTATTAACTGAGAAAAGAAAATGTCTATCAGTAAGAGCTAAAGTGTATTCACAGTGAAATAGTGTGACCTAGAAACTTTAATTTTTTTTTCTTAAAATGAAGTGCTTACATTGTTAGGAATGGAAATGTGAAGTGCATTGGAATCTGAATTCCACAAATCCTCTGGAAGTTTTGCTGATATTATCCTTATAGACAGGAAGGAAAATGTAGGTCAGCTGGTATTGTAGTTGTAGATTTGCCTCCAGTGGTATGCTTTAGGGTTTTGTTCTATTTAATTTTTTCCTCAAGTTCTAGACAAAGAAAGTTTTAATAAACATACTTATGAAATGTATAGATAAAATTAAGTCAAGAAGGATAGTCAATATGTTAGATGAGAGAAATTAAATATAAAGATCTTAAGACCTGGAACATTAAGATAAAATTTATAAAATAATGTTTAAGGGGGATAAGTGCTATATTTTGCATTTAAGTGCAAGCACAAAAATGTACAAACACAAGCACACACAAAAACATAAAACATGTATGGTTTTAGGCGGGTTACACCAGCTCGACTATGGATTTTTTTCTTTTATTGTTGTTCAATTATAATTGTCCCCATCCCCCCCCATTACTCTCTCCTGCCCTACCCACCCCCCACCTTCCAAATACTATGGATCTTGATCAAAAGTTATCACAAATGGTAGCATTTCATTTTTTTAATGGTTGAATGGTTTCACCTACATGTGGGATATAAAACAAAAAGCAAGCAAGCAAGCAACCAAACAAACAAACAAACAAGCAACAAAACAAACATAAAAAGTCACAGAATGGTGACTATAGTCACAGAATGGTCACAGAGGAGAGTGGGGTGAGAGTGAAGGGATAAAGGGGGTCAAATACATGGTGACGGTAGGAGACTAGACTTCAGGTGCTGAGCACAGAATGGAATACATAGATGTTGTATTATAAAGTTGTAAAACTGAACCTTATATAATGTTATTAACCAAAGGTACCCCAATAAATGTGATTAAAAATACAAAAAATAAAATTGAGATTATCGACAAAATAGGTGGAAACCATTCTGGGAAACAACTTAAAAGTTTCTTTGAAAATTAAACATACAATGACCACACAACCCAGCATCTGTACTCCTAAACATTTATCTTAGAAAAATTTAGACTTATCTTTACACAGAAACCTTTACATGAGTGTTTATAGCAGTTTTATTATTAATAGTCCCAAATGAGAACTAACCCAGATGTCCTTCAATAAGTGAACAGTTAAACTACTATGGTATATCCACACCAGCAACAGTATTCAGCAATAAAAACAAGATATTGATGCACACAGCAACCTGGATAAATCTCCAAAGAACTATGCTGAGTGAGAAAAACCAATCCCAAAGATTAGCTACCCTATAATTTCATTTATATGACATTCTTAAAATGGAGAAAAGATTGGTGGTTACCAGGGATCAAGGAGAGGGCAGAGGATGGAGGGAAATAGGTGTGGCTATAGAAGGGCAAATGAGGGATCCTCCTGGGGAAGGAAAGCTCTGCTCTTGCATCAGCATATCAGTCCATATCCTGCTTGTGATGCTGCGCTATAGTTTGCAACGAATTGCCACTGGAGGAAACTAGGTAAAGGTTACACAGGAACTCTTATTTCTTACAACTGCATGCAAATTTACAATTTTCTTGGAATAAAAAAGCTGAATTCCAACAACAAAAAAAACCAGTAACACACTAAAGTAGATGAAATTCTTAGTTGACTTGACAGTTCTTAATCACGTTAATTTAAGCTACCTTAATTGGACCAGTCAAGAGACCAGCTGTTGTCCTTTATTTTTTACTGAGAATCACATTTTCAGACAGACAGTGAGAAATGGAGTGAATCTAGAAAAGGCTAGAACTTAGAGAAGAAACAACTTAGGAGGTACACAAGAATTGGTTGCAAAAAAAACATGAAAGACTCATCGTGATGAGATATTAAACTTTGCAGCTCTCTGGGGGATAGAAGCAATAATGCATGAAATTGTCCCAAAATAGAAAAAGCGGCTTCACACAAGGCTGACAGGGTAGGACTCAGGTTCCAGTCGCTGGAAAGATAATATACTTCTTAACAATGGAAAATCATCTTGGCTTATACGTCATTTCCCCACCTAAGTTTTGCTGCTGTAAGGCCTCTTGAGTCTGTTCAGCTTAAAAAAATCACTACACTGAAATTATACACCTGTTAAACTGGGAGTCAGTTCTTGAACCACGAAGAGTTGATGCATTATGAATCTTGTCTTGATCAACTGTATCTCCTTTGTTGGGCATTACCCAGACCTTACTGTTGGTTCTCCAAGGACTAGAAAATTTGATCGAATGCCATACATTTTAAGTCCAATAACATTACATTCTCAGTGTTTATTTGTCTACTGTCTTTGAATTCTACTAATTTAAATTAATGTGAGAATTTCTCTGTGATACTTTATATGCAAAATGTTAGATCTTAAAACTGTCATCTTTAAACTTCTTAATGTTTTAGGAGAATTCCAGATTCTGACAGGACTGTTGGTGAGGAAGTCCACCAACAGGGCACTGTTGATGAGTAATTAGTATATTTAGAGGCTTAGAGAATGTCTCTCTCGGGGTGAGGTCGTTCGGAAGTCTTGATAAATATACAGTTAGAGGAAAGGGTAGTGTAGTGGGTTGTTGGGAAGGGTTCTAGGCACTTTAGGGGTTCTCTACACTCCAGCCGTGTCACAACCTAATGGGCTTTCTTTGCCTCTTAACGAAGAAAACCACTTCTTCGGCCATGGTGTCCCAGCCTGACAGTCAGGCCACCCCTGCGCTGGGCCTTCGTGGAGGGGCCCCGCCAGCAGCAGAGTCATCGGCTCCCTTTTTTACACTCTCTGTGGACTGTCTTCTTCTGCGGAGACAGTCCTTCTTCAGGTATACTTGTTGAATTGAGCTTTCTGTTTCATCAGTTCCATTCCATGCAGCAGGTATCCCTTGGTCCTCCAGTTGGGCTTAAAAGTTTCCTGGGCCTCCTCAATCACACATTTTATAATCACATGTGAGAATGTGTGTTCCTTGCAGATGGATGACACTCATCCACTACTGGTCAGTTTTCACTCATTTCACTGCAAGGCTTGGGGGTTCTCAAGTCTAATTCCCTCCAGACTGAGTTCAGCAGCCACAAAGTCATCTCTATAAAATCATCTTTCCTCAGTTCTGGAGTGGGGCATGTTTTTTTTTATTTTTATTTTTTTAGGGAGTACATGTGAGCTTTCTAAAAATAAATATTCCTGAATTCCTTAAAATATTGGCATTTAACAAGCTTAATATTTGTTATCTGCTCCTGTCTCATTCTTTCCCACGGTAAGGAGAACAGACCTCCCTTACACACTGGGCATCAGAAGTCCTGCTCAGTAGTGATATTCTTCCTGGACAAAGGGTGGGACACTCTGAGGTAATTCAAACAGGAATGAAGCATGTTCCCCTGCTCCCAACCCCCACGCCCCACCACCACTTTGTGACCCAGAGATGGGAGCTTCTGGGAATTCTGGGAAAGTTCTGTTCCCACTCTGCAGCTGATTAGTGTTAGGTGGGATGAGTTCACCACAGGCCGTGTGATGTCTGCCCAGGATGGCCCCAGCTTGTGCCTGTTGTCCAGGAGTAATTACTATTCATGCCACTTTTACTCTTTAACATGTCCCAGTTCTGGTCATAAATTATATGGTTGCCCGAATTATGAGTCTTAACTCTAAGAGGGGCCAGGTCTTCAGATGAGGGAATGAAGATAGTTAATTGAGAGGGCAAAAGGACCTTTCCAGGGGTGTCCAAATTTTTGGTGTCTCTGGGCCACACTGGAAGAAGAGTTGTCTTGGGCCACACAATAAATACAGAAACACTAATGAAAAATGATGAGCAAAAAAACCCAAAAGGTTTTAAGTACAGTTATGATTTTGTGTTGGGCCACATTCACAGCCATCCGAGGCTACATGAGGCTTGCAAGCCACAGGGTGGACACCCCTGTAAGCCTTAGCTTCAAAGGGCTTGGGCCTGATTTTCCACTCACCAAAGAAACCTGACTTGTTAGAAACCATGTTTAGGAAAAGTACCTCGACAAAAGCAAGGAAGCTGCCTTAGCTGGTGTAGCTCAGTGGATTGAGCGTGGGCTGTGAACCAGGCATCTCAGGTTCGATTCCCAGTCAGGGCACATGCCTAGGTTGCAGGCCATGTCCCCCAGCAACCGCACACTGATGTTTCTCTCTCTCCCTCCCTTCCCTCTCTAAAAATAAATAAATAAAATCTTAAAAAAAAAAAAAAAAAAAAAGCAAGGAAGCTAACTTGTGTTCCTAAACAGGGCCTCTTTGAGATGTCTTATTTCAGTCTGTCTGTCTGTCTGTCTAGCCTGTTTCCATCTCTCTGTATGTGAGCTGAATTAGCCAAAAACCATACTTTCACATAAAACACAGAGATTTTCAGCTTGTAGCTTCTCCACCTACAAGAGCTGAAGTAGTTTGGCCTCAGGCAAAACTGCAGAGTGGAAGTCTCAGGTTTCCCCTGCTGTTGCTTTTCCCATGGTGCATACTGCAGTGTTAGCTCAGACCCTTCACTGGGAAGCCCTCAGGTGAGGGGCCCCTTCCCTGCCCCGTAGCCCCTGCATATCCTCCCTCAGAGTACGGACCCCATTGTGTGGCGCAGCCTCTCCTTGTCTGCCTCCCAACCACATGAGGGCAAAGACTGTTTCCACTTTTGTGAAATAAGGGTAAGTAGGTTTTGTGCCTACCTTGAAACATTAACTGACAATGAGCTACGTAAAGAATTAAAAAAATAGTACCCTTCCTGCTAGAAACAATGTTCTCTATTTCAGCCTGTTAATCAGCCACACAGGCTCAATGGCTAGGATGGCTCCACACCAAAATGCCAGGGCCCATAATTCTCACTGGTTGTCTGGGGTTCCTGTAGGGTCTGTCTTGCATCTTCAGATCAATTTTTATATTTCCGTCTACTTTGTTCCTATTAAGAAACAGAGGTTTTATATGAAACCTACATATGCATTTTAAAAATAAAAGCGAATTCATGTAGTCCAGGGTAGATTTTCTCAGCGCTCCCTCGTCATTTTCACTTGAAAAGGAAACACTTCCTATTGACATCAACAGGCACTCAAACTGCCACTACTTTTCCTGACAGTGTGGCTGCTTATGAGCAGTCAGACATTCAGCTGAAGATTCTGACTGGAGAGATTAACGACTCCCTTGTAGTGAACATGGTTCTCAATCTCAGCGAATTTTAGTCACCAGGCATGTGTGGCCTCTCAGTTGCAACTTTCCTGTTGATAGCCACAAAATAGGTAGTATTTTCCCTGCTGCCATGGAGACCTTGGTACTGCTCTGTTGTACCAAAGAGTTCAAGATGCCTGCAAAATGGATCAGCTTACCCACCTGTCACTAGGAGAGTCTTGCTTACCAAATTTTATATTTCGAGTTATTATAGTGAATGTATAGCACACTACCCACATTTTCCCATTAGGACTGTGGCAGACAGACCTTAAGATGGCCCCCATGATTCTCCACCCTAGGCTCATGCTTTATATAATCCCTTCCCCTGGAGTGGGGATGGGCCTCATGACTTGCTTCCAGCCCATAGAATAAAGCAAAAGTAAAAGAGTTTTGAGATATAATTAGGGTCCCAAATCAGTTGATTTGGGGATAATCAAAAAGGTGAGCCTGTGGCAATCAGGCGAGTGCCCTTGAAAGAGGTGCCACCCCCCTCTGAGGTAACAGACTTTCCTGTGGGCATCATGAGGTCATCAGCTCCGTTGGAAAAGCCCATGTGGCAAGGAGAGTAGATGACCTCTAGGAACTATAGGTGACCTGTAGGACCTGAGAGTGGCTCTGGAACAGCCAGCAAAGAACCAGGCTGCAGGCACACAGCCAGAGGGGAATGAGTTGGCCACCAACCCGAGTGTCCTTGGCAGTGGGTTACTCCCCACTGGGGCTGCAAAACACAACCAAATCAGTCCTGACTGCAGTTTGTGGGAGCCTGACCAGAGGATCCAGTTAAGCCAGGCCCTGGCTGCTGATCCATGGGAGATAATAAATGTTTATTGTTTTAAAATGCTAATTGAGTAGTAATTTGTTACTCAGCAACAGATAACTAACACAAGGACAGAGGTTCTCATTGCCCCCTGTGACGTAGGTGGCTTTGTCCAGCTCTGGGAACTATCCCCAACCAAAGAGGATCACTTCCTTAAGGGCCATGCCTCCTCCTCCTTAGGGGCAGCTAGATCCAATGACTGTGGGGGAGGGGGCAGGGAGGTGTTCAGGCATGGCCTGCTTGCCTCAAGCTGGGACCCCTCTGATAGACCCCACCTGAGCTCTTCTCTTCATGGGATTGTCTGAGGCCTCTGTGATGATTGCAAGGCTGGGCGACTCCTCCTCTCTCCTATCCTGCTCTATTTACTCTCCTTGGGCATAGAACCTGAGACTACTCCACAACATACTTCCTACATGCAAATCCTTACCTCAGATCTGTTCCCAGAGCCTGACCTCAAATAGAACTGCTTTCTCTAATATGTCACTTATGGCCATGTGTGTCCCCTAAAGTCTGAAAGCTTGAGGAAAAGACACTTAAGAGGACAATCAGTGCTAGTTACCTTGCTTTGCTCATTAGGTAAACACAAAACACTCTATTATTTTAAAATAATCTTTTCTCTGAAAGATTACTGATCCTTTAAAAGATAATAAGGCCCTGGAATGTGCTCTAGTATTATTGAAGCTTATTCTTTTGATTTTATTCTTTGATTTCGAGGGCACGTTTACTGAAGCCAGGGACAGCGAAACAAGAAGGGCTTAGCGTGGAAGAAGCAACAGGGGAGCCTGGTGGCCCTGCTTTGGCTCACTGGTGGAAAGTCAGAGAAAGGGGGCCTTGGAGACAGGCTCAGGGGCTTAGCCCAGATGAGTGGCTCGTTGCTCCCTTGGCTGCAAGTCTCATGGGGACCGTTAGAGTTTAGAAGATGCATGCCTGAGAGGGAAGAAGGGTGTGGGCGTGCTCCCAGGAGGGAGAACACTCATTCTTTTTATTTTAGAAAATGGGACATGGAGGCTGTATGCAAGTGTGTGTGACTCACTCAGCTCATTCACTCATTCAGTCAACAGAATTCATCAGAGCCAGAGCGAAATGTTCTGACAGACGTGTGGAGGGTCACACCATAGCCACGTGGCTTCCCAATGTGACTTCACTAGTGCCTGAGCTGGGCTGCTGGGCCAGGCTCTCTGGACAGAGGACCACTACTGCCTCTAACACTGGTGTTGTCCCACTTCTATGAGGGACGCAACTGACTTGGCGCCTCTCATTTCTCTCAGGCTGGGAAGCTGCATAAAGTCTACTTTGACCTACCAAATCATTTCTTAAGCTGTGGTGTGTCATTGCACAGATGGAAAGAGATGGAAAAAGCCACGTTCTATTTTTGTGTCAGTGTTCTAAGAAGGTGTTTACTGTGATTTGACAATAATGATCAGAAACACCTACACAGTGCTTACCACGTGCCTGGCATCGTTTGAACACTTTGCAAACACTAACTCAGTGAAACCTCCGACAAAACCAGACAGCAGCTCACATTAAAGTCACGAGCAGGTAGATGCCCACAGCTGCGTCTGAGTTGCATCTAGCTTTTGCTGCAGAAGAGGAATCTGGGCTTGCAAACCAATGCTCGGGAAAAACAAGTGAAACTTTTTTTGCATTTTCCTGAAACCCTAAATTTACTAATCATTCTTTTTCCCTCTAGAAAATAATCTCTTTTATGTGTGAGTATTGTATAAAATGCATGCCTATTCTCGACCATTCGGGCACCGGTTACCAAAGTTTTAAAACAGCCCAGGCTCATCACCTCTTTTCCCTCTCCCTGCCAACCCATCTTCTGATAGTTTTCTGTTCACAGACATGGCCCCTGCAGACAGCAGAGGAGAGGAACAGAAACTCACACCTGTCAGGCAGGTACTATAGCCAGGTCTGCTGCAGACTGGATGGGCAAAGGGCTGCAAATGAGTGGGATGCCTTGTCAAGGGCGTTTCACCTCAGCCTGCCCCTCTGGCCACAGACACACGGGTGCCTCCTTCCAGGCCGAGTGACTCCAAACCACGAGGCGACAGGAGGGCACTGTTTATATTATTATCGTTTTATTTTGCGCCCTGGACTTTCCTTTTATGCCACAAAAGTTCCTCAAAAAATACCAATTTAGTTCAGTTTCACCAAGTAATTGAACACGTTTGTTATCTGCTTTTTAATCTGTCATTGTTTACTGGCCACCTTCTCTTGTGTGATATCGCTCTGTGTTAAATCCTGAAAAAGCCTAAACCGAGGGCTCTCCAATCAGGAATGGCTGTAGAAAAAAATCACAAATGAGCAAAATTAGAAAAGTAAATGCTTTTATGGTGTCTTTTTAAAAATAAATAGTAAAAGGTACTGTACCCCTGTTGTCTATTTTATTAAGACCCCCAGCGTGAGGCTCCTGTTGGCTGCTGTAACAAATGATCACAAACAGAGTGGCAGACAGCAGCACGAAGTTGTGGTCTTGTAGTTCTGGGGGTCAGAACTCTCACATGGGTCTTAGTAGGCTAAAATGAAGGTTTTGTGGGGTTGCATTCCTTCTGGGGGTTCTAGGAGAGGATCTATTTTCTTCCCTTTTACAGTCTATGGAGGGCGTCCACATTCCACAGCTTGTGGCTCCTTCCACATCCAGAGCCAGAATGGCCAGTTGAGTCCTTCTCACCTGCTATCACCATGACACAGAGTCTTCTGCTTTCCTCTTCCACATTTAAAAGGCCTTTGTGATTGCATTGGACCACCTGAATAATCCAGGATAATTTCCTGTATTTTAAAGCCAGCTGGTTAGCAACCTTAATACCATCTGCAACCTTAATGCCTTCTTGCCATGTAACAACATCTTCACAGGTTCTGGGGATTAGGACATGGACATCTTTGGGGGAGGGGACATTTTTCTACCTGCCATACCCAGCATGTTACACAGTTGCCATGTAATAACAAATGTTGTTATTTTAAAAAGTGAAAGAGAAAAAATGAAGAGCTTATTATACTTAATGCTCATTAATGCAGGAATATGATGATCCACTTTATATTTTTGAGTGGAGGCCATTGTGGACACTGTCATTTGTGATTATTTCCCCCAAATTAGTCATTGGAGTTAGAAGTATGGCCAAAGTGACATAGAAAAAAATACTGCTGGTTTTGTGTACTGTTAAAATGAACGTTAAATGCATTAATTGCTAAATTCTGTGCTACAATGTGCACTTTGAGAAGAATGAAACTCTCTTCCTTTCCACTATTTTTGGTGACTTACAGTTACTTGAGATGGGTGAAGGACTGAAAATTTTATTCATTCATTGAAAGCCAACAATTCACTCAGCATATATATTATAAGTGTCTGACAATTGCCAGGTATAGCGCTAGATACGGGGAATGATGATGAGTAAAACCAAATGTGTTCTTTGTGTTCCTTGAAATTTTAACCTTCTTAGGGTCCACATGGGAAATTCTGTAAGTCTTATAAGGGAATTAATGAACTGGACCTTAAAGCATTAGCAAGGTTTAGAAAGGCTGAGAAGAATGAGGAAGACATTTCAGGAAGAGGAGCAAAAACTGAGTAAAGCTACCGGAGCAGAAATTATTGGAGACTGGTGTTGTATTTTTATCTCTTCTGATTTCTAATTCCTTTGTTGGTTCCCATGACATCACTTTCAAGCCTGCAAACTCAAAATCAGGGTAGAAGTAGTGAGAAAAATGCATTTTTCTGGGCTCAGAGGAAGACGATTGGAAAACTGACTTTAAGAAAAATACAACTGTGTTACAGTGAACAGAGGCCAAATCTTTTGGTGCCAAATTTGGGACAAGCTGAATGTCGAAGTTCAGCTCATGACATTTCATCAGAAAAGTACATATGGGATACACATTCCCGAGCTGATGAGGGATATCAGACAGTTTAAGAATGAAAAACAGACACAGAAGAAAATACAAAGAACACTTTTCTCCCTCTAAAATGTTAGATGGCCATTTGAAACAAATGTCCCTAATTTCATCTGAATGGCACATCAGGCCCTGAATGTCCAATTTTTCATTTTGAATGATTAACTATTAACTTCCTATATTGGTTTGGACTTTGTTATTGATTTATCAATAATAATTATTTTGACAAAATGCTTTGCCCCTGACAAATTTACTAAAAGCTAAAAAATAAATGACAAAAAACCAACCCTGTTCTTTGTGAAACTGTTAAAGGCTTCAGGAGGGGAGGATGAAGGAGGTTTCCTGAAAAGCCCATGACCCTGGGCTGTACAGCTGTATCCATTAGAGGAAGTAATGCTGACTGCTACAACAGATTAACCTCTACATCTCAGTGATATGGCACAATGAAAGTTTTTTGCTAGCTTTTGTCAGAGTTCAATGTGGTGAGTGGGTTCTGCTCCACACAGTCATTCAGACAGCCAAGCTCCTTTCATGCTGAGGCATAGCCATCTTCAACATGTGACCTCATGGAAACTCTGACATCACTCAGCAGACAAGGGCCGATGCAGAGAGAGACAGAGAAGGCACACCTGCTCTCAAATGCCTCCACCTGGCAGGACACATCACTTCTGCTCACTTTCCACTGGCAAAATATGGGTTTTGGTTTCAACTAACACATAGGGCTAGGAAGTGTAGTATAATTGTGCACCCAGGAAGAGAAAGCCAGTATAGTAATGATTTAGCCAGTCCGTACTTCAGCACTCTCCTAAGATTTTCAAAGTGGCTAAAGGGAAACCCAACTGTGATTTTTTGGCTCTAACTCCACCAACTAGGTCAGTTTCTCTTCGTCACTCACAATTCTTGGTGTTTATACCTAGATTTGTTGGAGGGAGAGGGATGAAAAAAGGACAGAAGAAGAATCACCTGAAATGTGTGTTCCCCAGGCAGATACAGGACGATTTTCAGGTGATTCCCATTTCTATTTTATTCTACACCCTCATGGAAAGTTTCATCCAAAAGAGCCTATGTTGAACGTGGACACAAGAATCTCTGAATATGCCACTGTCTGCGATTTCAGCCCCTTAATCATGTGGTATCAAGGAGCCACAACATAAACCTATGATTTGGAAATTGGCAGCACCTTTGCCCACTTGAGTGAGGCTTACCTGTTGCTGATGCCGTCTTTGATAGTCAAGATGATACTACCAATAGTGATGATCCAGCAACAAGCAGCACAGTGAAGCAGCCACCTTGTCATTCCCATCTGCCCCACACAGTGGCCAAAGCTGTTCCCTATTCTGCTCAGAGGCAGCCACATGGATAACAACCAGTCTTCTCTCACACATTGCCACCCTGTGTGGTAGGCTAGAGAGACAAGAGTTAGCACCTTTAGGCTAATTTTAAGAACATATGTTATTTGTTAATTTCCAGACTATTCAGCACGAAGCAGCACCTCCTCGGGGTAACCCAGATGGGTGGTCATAGCTCATCAGTGCCCTCAAGAGGCCCCTCCTTGCCCAGGCCCTACCAAGAGGCACCTTATAAGAATTTTGAAGTCCCCAGTTATTCTGAAGGAATCTGGGCCATACTAGATTGTAGTTTCCTAGTGAACTGAGAGGTGCTAAGTGGTGAGGCAGAGAAATAAATAGGCTTGTCCCCACAAACTCCCCCAAATGGTCTTCTCATTAAAGTCAATCCAGCAGAGGAGACTTCACATTTATACTCGCCACCAGTTAACCTATCGTACCACAGATTTTTCCACCAAACTTTAATTCACCAATATCATTAAACAAGGAAAATGGAACAAAAGTATTCATGGAGGTCATTCATCAGGGTCATGTCTAGCCCTCTGTTGTCAACTATTACCATTTCTTTTTCACACTGGAATCTTCATCCATTAACTGTAGCCATTTTGCCTCAGAGATAATGTGCTTGCATTCTCAAGCACATGTGAGCTTCATACAAGGGACTGCCCCTTGAAGGCTATTTTTTCCAGTAAATAGATATAAGTTGGAGATTTGGCTCTGTGTGCACAAGATACTATCTGTGTGGCTTTACTCCAATTATTTAACCCCTCTGAGCTTTTAAATTGGGGATAATAATCTCATTTTCACCATTTTGCTAGGATTAAACAAACACAAGAAACAGTATAGAGTAAAGGTTCAATAAACAATGACCTTCCTTTTTCTCCTTTGATTTCTCCCATCTTTTCCTTCTCTCCTTTTTCTTTTCTCAGGAGCACTCAGTAGTTTCATAGACTACTGAGATCTAGCTGGATGAACTTGCTGAGAGCCAGGCTGAAGCTGCCCAAACAGAGAGGTTATGAGTAGGTATATAGTCTATGTAAGGCAAATAAAATTGAGCTTGTCAGAAGCAAAAGACTTTATAAAGGAGGGAAATGTTGTGGAAATATGAAGAAAGCCCACCCTTCAGGGAGGTACATGGATGCCCGAGTTCCTAAAGAAACACTGGAGGTGACACCCCAGCCAGTGCTTGTCCTGTGGCTTCTGTGATCTACTCTCCTGGTTTCTCTTCTTCCGCTGGCTGCTTTTTTCAGGCTTCTCTGACAGCTTACCCTCCTCCATCCAACTTCAGAGTTTGCAGTTCCTCAGGAGTAGTCCTGGGGCCTTTTCATGTCTCACTTTCCATCCTCCCCATAGGCAATCACATTCACACACATTGCTCCAGTTACCAGCTATACTCTGATGACTTTCACATTTACCCTTTCAGCCTTGCTGTCCAGCCTACATGCCCTAGACCCACATATTCTACTGCCTGCATTGAGGTCTCCACTTAGATGTCTCAGAGGTACCTTGGATGCAACTTGGTCAAAAATAACTAGTGTTATTGCCACACCCAAACCTGGTCCTGCTGTTATGTTTGTGAGTGTGTCTGCTCCCAGGAAGCTGCCTGGGAGTCATTCTTGACTCCCTGCTCCCTCTCTCTCACCACCTTGCATCCAGTCAATCATGAATCCAGCCAGATTCCAATCACAAAGGCACCTTACTCTCTCATGGGCAATAGTCATGGCCTATGCTTCATCTTTCCTGTACACTCAGACCCCACCCAGTCCATTCTCTGGACTCTAAATAGAAATACCTTTTAAACAGTTCCTCTAATGGTCTCCCACTCACCCTCCTGCATTCACTTTCTGCCAAAGATATTTCAAAGTCTTCTCATTGCTTTCTTAGGATGAAATTCCGTAACCCTAACACAACTTTCAAACACTTGCGTAAGAAAGGACAAGCCCTGCCTATTAGTTAACTTCATCCCTGTTGCCTCGCCTCTGCCTTGGGCACCAGCCACACCAGCATTTTAATTTCTGGGAATGTGCACACTTTTCCCACCTCCGAGCCTTCACACCTGTTCCCCCTCTCTTTAGGACACCTCCCTCACTCCCTTCCTTGCCTAGCTAGTTCTTGTGTGTCCATAAGATTTCATCTAAGAAACTACCACACTTCATTTATTTTTAAAACCTGTATTCTGCATTTAACATCTTTGAAATTGGGGTATATCCAATTGGGGTGCATTGGCTGTTGGTTGGCAGCAGGTGAGACACAGTTGTCTGTTGCTTGTGTGTGTGTACACATCACAAGTGCTGGCATCAAGACTTACAGATGGAGTTAGTGGCTTGGCTCTCTTTTAACCCTGGGGAGCCAGTGGTCATGGTGTGTGAGTGGGTCATATCTGTTTAGCAACATTCCTCAAGGAGGAGTCAAAAATATGTTAGCTCCACCTTATTGCAAATTTGGCTTAAATGCACAGTAAAAATAGTTTCTAGTTCTTTTATGGATTCTTTTAAGAAATATTACATCACCAATGCTCTTACTGGCACAGTGAATGGTAATGTAAGGAAAGGCAGAGATACCTGCTCTTACTGGAAGGTGATTAGAAAGAGGTACACTAAGAAATTTCAGGAATTCTGCAAGAGCCTGTTTTGTTTATGTTCTCTGTCTCAGTTATGCACAAGATGATATGTAATAAAAGTCTACATCAAATTAAAAATAAGTATTCTAAGTTGTAAGAAGCCTTCTGTCATATTTAATTGGAAGCATAATCTTTCTTTCTTAGAGCACGTAGAATAATGGTGTGTCTTACAGCTGGTGGCATCTCAGATTTAATGAAACACTGTAGTTCCTAAGAGCAGCCTTCATTGGCACACCAAATCAGGCCATCCTTTCATATTCTCTTGCATTCCAGGCCCTCCTTATATCACTAATAGGAGTTGTAACAAATGGTGAATTGTCTAATTAGTTATTTAAAATATGTAAGAATGGCCCTGGCTGGTGTGGCTCAGTGAATTGAGTGCTGGCCTGTGAACCAAAGGGTCACAGGTTCAATTCCCAGTCAGGGCACATGCCTGGGTTGTGGGCCAGGTCCCCAGTTGGGGGCATGCAAGAGGCAACCACACATTGATGTTTCTCTCTCTCTCTTTCTCCCTCCCTTCCCCTCTGTCTAAAAATAAATACATAAATAAAATATTTAAAAAATATGTAAGAATGTAAGCTCAATATGAAAAATAACTTTATCACTCATATCCACTGCTTTCCCCAGAAGCTACTATGACAGGTTGCTCAGGAGACAGGTGTTGAATGAATCTGATCAAGGTAAGACAGTTTTCTCTTTCTTTGTGTGGCCTAGAAATAGCTGTTCCAAATGTTCTGTGACCCCCTAGGCCACAGAACTTGGAAACAGACCAGGTCAGGGAGGCACAGGGCTGTGGGATGCTTTTCCTTAGTTAGCACCACTGAGGAGTGATGAAACCTCCTGTGGAAGCAGCGCCTCTGCAGCAGCTGCAGCACACCCGCTCACACCTCAGTGCACACTCACAATTTACCTGGACGTGACACAATTCCTGCGCCTGGGAATTAGGGCCTAAGAGTGGCAGGAGACTGAAAATGGAACAAACACTGACAAAGTGAAAACACACACACACACACATCCCGTAACCATCCTCTTCCCTTCAAACAGTCTTCTAAAGAGGCATGTTTTGAAGGAAGGAAAGTCGTATACAACTTCCAGCATTGTGGCCATAGGACAAACGCCTGAGCCATGCTCAACAGCTCCTCAACAGCTCCGTGAAGGCTGCTGGGCAGGATGTGGGACACCTAGAGCCTCTGGTCAGCTCTGAGGCCCCACTGAGAAGGAAGGTGCCCCACTGGCCCACTGCTCAGGCAGTGCCAACAGTCTTCTTTGCTTCACGATGCCCCCAAGCAGATGGAGCAGGCTATTTGCTTTCTGTTTCTGCATCTGAGAAGAGAGGTTACTATCTGTGCCTCATCAGCAATCTTAGTCGGAAATGTCAGTCCGTGGAAGGCTCAGCATAGCAGACACATGGGTGGTATCCCAGACCACAGGCAGGACCCCACTCCTGCAATGCCCATGACTGGGCTCAAATCCACGCCACCTGTGGGGGAGCCCTGTGCCCTCCCAAACTCTGCTGGATCGAGGGGCAGGGAGGGTGGAGGGAGCTCATCACCATCTAGGCCCTTGCTCCTGCCCCCCTGAACTGGCTCTATTTAGGGATTGTTCCTGCCTATAAGAGCAGCTCCTACATCGCATGTCCTACAAGGAAGGACCCAGACAGCCAGAGGATCTCAACTCTTCTTGATTTCCCACAACTCCCTCCCCACTCACATAAAGCCATTTCTCAGCTCCATACCTCCCTTTATTAATCACATGGGCCCAACGCTCCAGAGCACCCCTTTTCCTCTTCCCACAGTCTCTGCAAGGGCAATAAAGGAGCACTGAGATTCATCACCCTCTGCTAAACCCTTTGCTCACCTTAGAAGGCACATTCAGTTAGCATTAGTTAGAGCTTTAAATATGTTTCCCTCTTGGTTATATACAGATGTGCAGATCATCTTTGTTAGAGATGGAAGGGACCTCAGAGATTTTTCTATACAATCTCCTCACTGTACAGATAATGAAACAGAAGCAAGAGTTTGTCAAGGTACCATGGATCATGGCTACAAGGAGTAGGCAGCTTGACCAGGATTAGATTCAGGTGGCTTGACTTGCAGTCCAGTGTTTTTTTTAACTTTTCCATGGTATAAAGCAGAGGACTCAACCCAAATGCTTGCTTGCCAGGCAATGGGAGTAACTGGAGGAGGCTGGGCCTCATTCACTGCACTGTGTATAGGCAGCATTGAATTGAGTCACAGGGCAGACACCTTGCAAGGGGGTAGCCTCTGCCCAGCTGTGGCAGCTTTTTGCCATGTGGGAGTGCCTGCCTAGTACAGCAACATCTTTTTCCCCCCAAGAAAAACTAGAAAACTGGATTGTAAAATATTATACAATATCCTTACTTGCACAAATTTAAAACAATGTAAAGGCCAGCTATGACATGCTTGTATGCCAAGTTCTTGGATGACCAGTTCATAACTTCTGCTGTTGAGATATTATTGCAAAAGGACTTCCCCAAGGGTCCTTCTCAGACTGCTTCTGTACTTTTCCCCTTGAGGTCTCCCACTGTTTTCTGCTCCTCTCCCCCTGCCTCCCCACCATTTCTGAGTTCACTCCTCCTGTTCCTCTCTGCAGCCTCCCAGACCCTGTCTCACCCAGCCCATGGGAAAGGGGCCCACAGAGCTCCAGCCTAAAGGTCCCGATGGTTCTGCCTGGCATTGTCTCCTCACCAACCCTCATTCACATTGCTGATGAGGTTGAAAATGAATCATTAGATTGTGTTTCTAAATTCCGAGGAACCACATTAAGGCCAACCACAGGTCAACCACATGCCTTGGTACAGAGGTGCTGTCTTAAATGAAATCATATGGAAATGCTGTTTGCCTTCTGGAGAAGTTGACTAGATGGCAATCAGAAGTAAACAGAGCAAAAGCTTACTTTCTAATAAGAAAGTCATGAGTATATCTGACATGGTTTTCTAAAATACCATGAGAGCAATTTTTAGAAATAGCCAACTCCTTGCAGAATTCCCCATTAACTGCTGAAGCTACAGGTGGATTTCACTAGTGTAGCCCACATCTCCCAATAGGCCCTTGTCTAAGCCAGGGGTCACACACTTGGATGCTTTCCAGGACCAGGCAGAAGCTATATGAGTACTGTGGGCTGAGAGGGCCCATGATAGACTGGAGAGCACCAGGCCTATCTACCCATGGCAGCCATGACTTAGATCTAGCTGACAATGGATTGCAGGCCTTCAGTGGCCATGGCTTCTGATTTTTCATGAAAAGTTGGAAATCTAGATGTTTGTGTAAACTCTTTGGATAATTAAAGTTTAACAACTAATTTAAATTTAAAAAAAAAACACCTTTCCAACCACATAAAAGCTCTCTGAGGGTTTGATTCAATCATGATCTGCCAGATAGCAGCTCTAGGCTGAAGGACGGGGCCAAGACATATTCCAAAGAAGTCCAGATAGTTTGAGATGTGGTTCTCAACTGCTTCTAAGGAGTTACTTACCCAGGCTTTTAGATTCACACACAGTCACAGAAGGCCTCACTGTTTGATGGCTCATTCTCCTAAACCCCATTCTAAACAGGGCTGTCACATGCCACTTGCACTCTTTTGTATTTCATGACAAACTTGACTGAAGAAACCTAAAGGAAATGGCAAGTTTAATTAATGTCCCTGGGCCCTATTACACTTTGTCCCAAAAACACATTAGAGATTGCCAGCAGCACTCAAATCATCTTTGCACCCCCTCTGTCTCACCACCATACACTTGCTTACAACCAGATTCTTTTCAAGGTTGAAGTTGTTCAAGTAGGTCAACATGTTACACAATAGAACTACCCTCCGCCAACACGTAATCACTGGGCACACCCAGGAAAGGCTGAAGCATATGTACTTTGTATTTTGTAATTTGTGTTGTGCTTTGTACCCCAATATATTGTCATGCTGTCAGTCACATGAAGACAAGGCTGGTCCTTGTCCAGAAAACCAGAATGTAGAAGACAAGCCTCTGGTAGCAGAAAAAGATATTCTGTTTCCCTCTAAATCAGATTTGGTTTAATTTAACAGTATTTACTGAGTGCCTATAACATGTGTCAGGGCCATGTTATACATTGGACATCACATTCTTAGGTTTCGGCATGGGGGCAGACTTGTCTTTCAGGCTGCTCTTGAGGGAAGGAGATAGTGATGGCCTTCCCAGGAGAAGGAGGGGAAACTCAGGAGGCCCCAAAGGGAAGGTGAGGAAGCAGTAGTTTACAGAAGAGATTATCAGGTTCCTGTGACTACTTATACTTATTTCATTTTGTGAAGCCAAAACCTTTAGTAAAATTCTAGCTCTATCTCAGCCATGGTATTGGGTATTAATGGAACATTACATTTGCTCATTTGAATGAGGGATTTTTTACAGAGTGAGCAGGGTCCTTCCCCAAGGCTATCATGGTGTGGGTACAGTAATATGGAGAGACCCATGGGGAAAGACATTTTAGGGGACTAAAACCAAGTATTTGGAATCCAGCTCTCCACTTGTGGATAGATTTTTGCTCTAGTTAATGGTCTTAGGGGATATAAGGTTTATATTTTTATTAAGTCAGTTGGAAATTTTTATGCTCAGAAGAATTACTCTTGTAGGAAATATCAAAGAATCATTCTTTTCAGTATCTAGGTTTTCAGGCCCCAAGGTGAATTTCTGATTTTAACTCCTTTTATGTAGCTGTCTCAGTTTTGACATCACCATCAGTTAATTACTCAAGATAAAATTTCAGAATTGTGATCAACACCTTCCTCTCTCTCCCTTACCCTTCCCTCTACCTCTTTAATACTATAGTCAAATGTTTGCAGTTTTATTGAGATAAATTTCCCAAAATGATGCTCCATGAAATGCAAGAGATATTATTGGAAGCATTATGAGAACAGTATTTGTATTCTTTTGTCAATAAGTTTGGCAACACCACATATTGTGTTCCCCTTTTACAGATTTTCAGAGAACATCAACATATTAAAGGCTCTGAGAAATTCTGCGATTTAGAAACTCACTTTAACTTCATCAAATGCAGAATGTTCTACATTTCTCAACCACACAATACTTCTCAGTATTCCTGTTAGTATTCTCCATAACAATAGGTCATTACTAGTTCAGAAAATTCTGTTAGGAGTGCAACCCTGGAATGTCTTCTCTCCCAGAGGTGCTTATTGCCCTTTCCTCTGTGATTTTCCTCTTACCTAGACCATTGCACCAGCCCTGTACTTATTGTCCCTGCTTTCAGCCTCTACCAATTTTAGCCCATTCTTCTTTCTCTGCATTCAGTTATATTCTTGTAAACTACTGTTGTTAAGTTTATGTTCTTTCCAAAAATTTTACATGGTTCCTATACCACCAGAAAAATAAAGTTCTAGCTACTTAGCATGTATCTGCTTCTCTTTTGAAGGGTCAGGCCAATGCAGACTAAAACTGGAGGCTTTGTCAAAACTGAAACTAGGTCAGGTAGCAAATTACCAAGAGAAACTTGAGCCAGACATAGTCTAATATTATAAACAAGGAAAGAAGCAAATTTTATCCTGAGGTCCAACATTCAAAGTATTGGGAATAATAACCAATATTTTTGCAATAACAGTGACAGACACCAAACTACAAATTCATAAATCTCAGGAAACACCCACATACTTAGGAATATTATATTCAGGCTACTGAAAATAAAGAAAATCTTAAGGGCAGATAGAGGGAGAAAACATGATAGAGGAATGGGAATAAGTATTACAGCAGATTTCTTGACAGAAACAATGAAAGCCAGGGGCAATGAAATGACACCAGTATTCTATATCTAGTGAAAACATCTTTTAAAAATGCAAGAAAAACTCTTTTTCTACCAAACAAAAACTGAAATACTTCATTGCCAGAAGACAGTAGCTACAATAAATGTTAAAGGAAGTTCTTGAGGCAGAAAGAACATGATAACAGACAGCAGTTTGTATCTACCCAAAGAAATACAGGGTGCTGTCAGTAGAATAAATTGAAGTAAAATAAGCCCATTTCCCCATTATTTTTAATTGGTTTAAAATATAACCATTCAAAAATGTTGGGGGGAGAGTGGGTAAAAAAACATGCAGCTCTTATTCTTGTATAACGCAGGAGATGAGGTTGCAGGGAAATCAAGAATAAATAAGGGAGATAAAGTATAAACCTGAGATGGTTTGCAAGTCAGGATTTAGGCCTCAAACTATTAAGGGAGACGGGCACTCCTAGGCCATGGGCATTGGGCCTAAGGACCAGGTGGCTGGTTTATAGCCATAGGGCCATGTCTCTTAACAAAATTTTCCTCTTCTCAATTCCAGTCTTTTTTTCCAATCTTGTTTCTCACCAGTTCTCTCCCTTTACCACACTAAGATTTCAGACCTAAGGATACCTTATTGGTGCCCACATGCCTTTTTTTGTGGACCCACATGTTACTTTATTTGCTTCACTTCTAGTTCTATCTATTGCACTTTGTTTATATTTAACATTCAATTAAAATGATATAAAAAAGCTTTTTATAGTCCTCCCAATTAGGGTATCTTTTTCCCATCCCTATGACCCATGACAAGTTTATTATATCTATATTAATAGGACTTATATGGCAATTAGCTATTTATGTGATTTTCTCAAGTTCATGATATACCCCACCCATCCAATGTTTAAGTACTGTTGATGGACAGATTCTGACATATACAGGCTCAGCAAAAGTTTGTTGAATAAAATTAAGACTTAGGACTTCGGCTTTTCTGGTGTCTATGCTATTTAAAGTAAGGTAAAGAATAAAAACAACTTGAATGCAGGTACAGGGCTCTTTTTCTTTGAGGTCCAACTTAAGCAGGGGCTGTTCTCCAGAAGCCTTTTAGAGCTGGTCAGGACATCATGGCCATTCTAGCAAGGGAACTAGAGTGCTAATCAGGAGCACTATAATAAGACCTGAACCCCTCCCATGCGGTGAGAGATAGAGAAAAGCTGTGAATAGGGCATTCCCTCCAGATCTTTGGTTCCAGGCTCATAGCCGTGGGGGATGTTGGGGTCCTCATGTGCCCCTTTCCCAGACAGGCCTAACTGTGAGCTCACTCGCTTGAGAAGACCAAGCCTAGTTGGGGTAGCTCATATTCATCAAACATTCAGTCCATAGGCAACAGAAAAGTGGAACCTCAGTGATAATTAGAGGGATAAGGGCAGTGATAAGGGCAGGAAAGCCTTGAGGACAGAGAATGAGCTCAGTCTTTAAGAATCAATCTGACTCCGTATTGGCAGAGAGCTCAAGTATTCCAGGAGCTTGAGCAGAGTTTACAGGTCAATGAGCCTGGTATGTGGACCAGTGCGGAAACAGGGATGATAGGAGCAGCCATTTCACGGTGAAAGAGTTAGAAAAAAAAACAGTCCTGGGACTCAACACCTGTGGTCTGAAAGCATTAGATTTTGGTGCTACTTGGATCAGACTTGCCATGGGGTGAAGGTGGTAATAGTTAAAAGGACCTTGCTCCTGAATAAGCTATACCTTATGGCTTGAGTACTGACTGACGGCTACAAAAAGTTATGAGAACATATACCCTTATTAATATGGCCCAATAACAACAATATCCTCCAGGGGCATGTCTTAGTCCACTTGGGCTACTATAACAAAATACCACAGAATGAGTATAAGCAATAGAAATTTATTTCTCACCATTACAGAAGTTGGCAGTCTGAGATCAGGAGCCAGTGTAGTCGTGTGAGGGGTCTTTTCTGGTCTTAGACTTCTCTTTGTATCCTCCTGTGGAGAAAAGGACTAGGAGTCTCTATGGAGCTCTCTATTACAGGGCTCTCTCTAATCCCCATTCACGAGGATTCTACTCTCCTGACTTAAGTGCCTCCCAAAGGCCCCACCTCCTCATACCATCATCTTTGGGAATTAGAATCTCAACATATGGACCTCTGGTCAAGATGGAGGCATAGGTAGACACACTGTGCCTCCTCGCACAACCAAAAGAAGGACAACAACAATTTAAAAACAAAAAAGAACTAGAACTGACAGAAAACCAAACCATATGGAAGTCCAACAACCAAGAAATTAAAGAAGAAACATCCATCCAGACCAGTAGGAGGGGTGGAGATGGGCAGCTGGGTGGAGAGGACTCATGGCAAAGTGGCGGCTGGAGGACCGGGGTGGGCAAGGTGGCGGCTGGTGGAGCAGGTGATCCCACATTCACGTGCAGATAAACCGGAGGAATCCCTGGGAAGTGAGACAGACCCCACTACCTGGGGTCCCAGTTCTGAGAAATAAAGCCTCAAACCACCAATTGAAAACACCCGTGGGGGTTGACGCAGCAGTGGGAGAAACTCCCAGCCTCACAGGAGAGTTCATTGGAGAGACCCACAGGGTCCTAGAATGTATACAAGCCAACCCACCCAGCAATCAGCACCATAGGGCCCACTTTGCTTATGGGTAGTGGGGGAAGTGACTGAAATCCAGCAGAGAGCAGAGCAAGTGCTATTGTTCCCTCTTGACCCCTTCCCCACATATAGCACCACATACAAAGCAGCAATGTGGGTTGCCCCACCCTGGTGAACACCTAAGTCTCCACCCCTTATACCTAGAAGGCATGCCAACACACACAAAAAATGTCCCAAATGAAAGAACAGATCAAAGCTCCAGAAAAAAACACAATTAAGCGACGAAGAGATAGCCAACCTATCAGATGTACAATTCAAATCAATGGTAATCAGGATGCTCACAGGATTGGTTGCATTTGGTCACAAATTAGATGAAAAAAATGAAGGCAATGTTAAGCAAAATAAAGGAAAATATACAGGGAACCAATAGTGATGGGAAGCAAACTGGGACTCTAATCAACAGTGTGGACCAGAAGGAAGAAGGAAACATTCAGCCGGAAAAGAATGAAGAAAAAAGAATTTAAAAAAATGAGGAGAGGCTTGGAATCTCCAGGACATCTTTAACTGTTCCAACATCTAAATTATAGGGGTGCCAGAAAAAGAGGAAGAGCAAGAAATGGAAAACTCATTTGAACAAATAATGAAAGAGAACTTCCTCAATTTGCCAAAGGAAGTAGAATTCCAGGAAATCCAGGAAGCTTAGAGAGTCCCAAAGAAATTGGACCCAGGGAGAAACACACCAAGGCACATCAGAATTATTATCCAAGATGAAAGATAAGGAGAGAATCGTAAAGGCAGCAAGAGAAAAGGAGACAGTTACCTACAAAGGAGTTCCCATCAGACTGTCAGCTGATTTCTCAGAAGAGACCTTACAGGCAAGAATGGGCTGGAAAGAAGTATTCCAAGTCATGAAAGGCAAGGACCTACATCCAAGATGACTCTATCCAGCAAAGCTTTTGTTTAGAATGGAAGGGCAGATAAAGTGCTTCTCAGATAAGGTCAAGTTAAAGGAGTTCATCATCACAAGTCCTTATTATCTGAAATGTTAAAAGGATTTATCTAAGAAAAAGAAGATAAAAAAATATGAAAAGTAAAGTGACAGCAAACTCATAGTTATTAGCAACCACAGCTAAAACAAAAAGAAAAGCAAACAACTACAACAGGAAGAGAACCACAGAAATGGAGATCACATGGAGGGTTATCAACAGGGGAATGGGAGGGGGAGGGGGGAAGGTACAGTGAATAAGTAGCAGAGATGGTAGGCAGAAAGTCGACAGGGGGAGGGCAAGAATAATATGGGAAATGTAGAAGCCAAAGAACTTACATGTATGACCCATGAACATGAACTAAAATGGGGGAATGTGGGTGGGAGGGGGTGTGCAGGACAGAGGGGAATAAAGGGAGTGAAATGGGACAACTCTAATAGCATAATCAATAAAGTGCATTAAAAATAAATAATAAATAAATAAATAAATAAATAAAATATCAACATATGAATTTTGTGGGGACAGAAACATAACCATAGCAAGGCAGACCACCATTCCTTTAAAATCTTCAGTAACTTGGTGCTCAAAGTAATATACATCTTACTTGTGGGAAAGAATCACAAAGTATTTTCTACCCTTAGTGTTCTAGACTGGCTTTTAAAGTAAAGTAAGCAGACCCCGAGTGCTTCCAACAATATTGCCCTCCCCTTTCTCACAAGAATGTGGCTCAAATGATCCCTATGTTAAAGAGAATTTCTACTGTAATTATGGGAGTATATGCCCTGCTAACCTCCTCCTTTGCTCTTTTGGCAAGGTGCTCCGTTACCACTGTTCCAGTTCAGTTCAGCCACAGGAACTTCTAACAGTAGTTTGGACCCTGGAGGAGCAGAGCCTCATTTAGGGTTGCTTTTTCCATAACTTGCAAGGATTGCAAAGATCCAACAAGTCAAGTTTTACACAATGCTTGGGGATCCAAAAGCTCTATGAGGATTGTAAAGGTCACAAGGAAAAATCCTCAGTTGTTCATTACTAGTGTGTTGACTCAAAGTACACCCCATTTTCTACATTGATATCTTATTAAAAGGTTAGAGAATTTCTATCAGGGTGAAAAAGACAACTTTTACTTGTTCAGTGGGTGGTTTTTCAAAGCCTTAGACATTCATTTCTAACACAAGTCTATTCAAAAGTGTCAGAGGCACTTATCATTTATCTACACATACAGGGAAGGCAGGACAAAATATGAAAGAAATTAGAGCCTCCAGGGTGAAAGGAGGAATTTTTCTCATTTGGCAGTAAGCAGCCCTTCACACGCTGCTGGGAGTAATGTTGAGAGAGATATTGTACCGCATCTCTCTATACTCACTCAGCGGGGAGGGGTAAGATACAGCCCCAGATTGTTCAAATGTTCAAGCTCTCAACAAAAGCCTTAATTCAAAGCACTGATCATGGCTTATAGGAGACAGTCATAGTTACTAACTGTTTGCCATCCAAAACCCAAAAAACATAAAGCAGTTCAATAACTAGGCAGTTATGCAGAAGACCACCTGTTCTAAACATCCACTCTGAGTTTTAACTCATGGGGCAGACAAGATGTCCAGGTCCCATCAGTGACATCGATGTCCAAGCACTCACAGTTCTCAGCTCACATGGTGGGGTCATGGAAATGGTCCCTGAAATCACTGGCCAATTTTTTCATACTCTCTCATTGCAGTTGACCCTTCTAGAAATCATTACCAAACTCTGCATCTCCTGGTAAGCTGACAGCACCATCCAAGGCACCCCTCCACCAAATCAGCACCTTACCAATCTAGGTATCATTCCAGTTTCATCCCCAGTAAACTCCTAATCTTGATTATTTTCTCTCCCCTCCAGGAGTTGGTATTTGAACTTTGACTTTTCCTCCAGAATTCTTTTGCTTAGCTAGCCCTTAAAATTAAGCATCCCTTGCTAGCCATATAGAGAGAATACCCTTCTTTCACTCTGACCCTATAGAAAACAGCCTTTGACCTTAGGTGCCCAATCTCAGCCCTCATGAAGGGAGATCAGTATATCTACATACATACCAGGGTAACAGAGGCAGGCCAACCTTTTTTCTCTTCTTTCTCTTTGACACTCCCTTCTTTTTAAGTCATCACTACACTAACAATAACATAGACAGTGAGACTACAAAGACCAGCCAAACAGGTGATCCTACCTCTACCTTGACTCTGGCAATGAGTGCCCCTGAGACTCTAATGTAAGTTAATCTTCATTTCCTGTTCAGTAGTATTACATCCTGCCAAAATGAAACTAGAACCTAGAATTGTTATGCTTTCCATACCAATTTACCTTTATGCTGGGGAGAAATTCATCCCAAAGGGTAATTTATTCAAGAGCCTGCAAGTGTCTGGGAAGAGTGACTTCTAATGAAAGTGCCTTTTTAACCATAACTATATATCATGTCCTGACATTTATAATGAAGCCTAGAGCCAGAAATAGATTCTTCAGGATCACAGAATATGTCTAAACAGCTAGATTAAGTCTATTCTGCTTAAATTGTGACTTTGCCTGGGAGGAGTCTAAGGGTTTCCATGTTTGTGTGATTTGGTGGGTTTCTGGAATTTCCTTTGGTTTGCCCATGGGGCTCCCTTGAGTGTTCTAGGAGCAGGCAAGCTGAGACCACCTGCACACTGCGTTCTTTTACAGGCAATGCAGAAAAATAGCAATTGCTTTCATTTCTCAGCAGAAATGTTAACCTTTCACTATCTATTTTATTCTTCCTAAAAATTATATTGATTTGGGCTTTCACTTTGTAATTAATAGAACATTTAGTTAGCAGCTGAGATGCGTTGCTCTTATATTTATCATTGTTCTTGAATCCACCTTGAAACCCTTGGGCAGAGAATTGGAACATTTTGGAAAATTAATTAAAAGAAGACTTAAAAGTTTTTGTAGCTTGAAGAAACCGCAAAGGGTCACAAAGGGGGATCATAGGTTTTTATTCAATAGGGAATGCTTTGGACACTTTCAGAAGGGGATAAAGCTTGTGAAATATGTGTGAAAAGTCATTATATAATTTTTCTTAAATAATATGGTTTTTTAAATGTCTTCTAAAGAAAACACAGCATTTAAGACCTTGTTTAATGGAAACTGGAGGCATTAGAGTAGAGAATAACCTTTAGAAATTTTGGCATTCTATGCAAAATAACTCAACTCAAACTAAGACTTAGAGGTCACAAAAGACAGTGGGTGGTAAAATGGCTGGTGATGGCCAGGAGATATTTTTCTGATTGAAAAGCAGCCAGAACAGGCTTTATGCTGACTCAGGCGAGCAGCCTTCTCACCCAAGAGGATATATGGGATAAGCTGCAGAAGAGAGGGCAGGGTAACAGATCATATTCACTTCTCCTGGCAGAGAGGAAGCTATGCACAGAGGAAAATTAGAGAGAGGCCATTCACGCAAAGAAAGTACCCTCCTTGGAAGGTGGGATGACAATTTAAGTGTCTTCCGGGGGCCAAGCCAGCTCTAAAAGGAGAAATGGAGCGGCCCAACTGGAGAGTGCAGTTCCAGCCTGCAGGGGGCAGCACTGCTCAGCCCCACCAGCTGTCCCAACCCATGAAGGCAGGCCCAGAGTAGCCAGATCTCCTCAGAGCTCAAGAAGTCAGAAAACTGGATTTTGATTTGAAATCTCACCTATTGTAAAAGGTCAGCAATACATCTAAAGCCTTACTAAAACATTGTTCTGAGAACTTTTCTGAGAATTGGCACTTTGCAGTCACATGTAAAAAGTTCTCATTAAGGCAATGGAAGAAAGGAATAGTGTTATTATTTGAAAGAAATTGCAAATTGCAAGTCACTGGCAAGAGTTTTTATGAGAAAACTTTTCTAAAACCTCAGTATTGTATATAAGCACTGAAAATAATGTATATATCTCAGAAGGTTTCTAACCACAAGTCTGGAAGTTAAAACCAGAGTTATATTGAATAGCAATTAGTAACAGTTGAATATGAAAATGAAATCACTTATACACAGCAAGAGGTTACATAGTTATGCTGTTATTTGAATCAGAAGGTATACTCTGGTAGAAAATTTATGAATGACTGAATTATGTGTTTTATGTCTGTTTTTTTCTGTGATTTGCATGCTTAACCATTTGGTCTACATTATCATAAATCAGGTTACCACAGCTCACCTGGTGGCAACTATTGAAATTTTGAACATAATATCTAGAGAGAAATAACAAGCCTTTCTAGGGCAAGACTTGCAACCTCTAACTTATAAAATAATGGGAATCTTCAGTGGGATTGGAATTTCCATACACTATTGAGTTTGAATATTGCTCCATCTCACAGCAATCTTGCTTGAGGTAGGACATTCATTTCCCTATCTATCTCCGCAAGTTATAGTGACGTACCCTGTAGAGTTAAATAGGATGAAAGAAAGAAAGAGAAAGAAAGAAGGATTATCGTCCAGAAGTACTCATTCCCATCCTACCTTCACTTTCATGGGCACAGTGTCCTTCTCTACTGTTAAGTTTTGGCTTGGCCTCGGGATTTGCTTCAGTCAATATAATGTTAGCAGACATGATGTGATCAAAAGCTTGAACAGCACTTGTGTGGTTGGGCTTGTCCTCTTGTTTTGGCCATCTCTGTGAGGCATGCTTTCTCAGAGTAACTACTGCCTCATCAGCCTGGAATGACCGTGTATGGAGCAGAGCCTCCCCAGCCAGACCCAGTGAAAACAATATGCCTAAGGGATCCCAGCCTACATGAGCTGTGCCAGCCAGCTCCAGATCCAGGAAGGTAAACGAATGTTTTTTTAAGAAACCGAAATTGGCTGGTGTGTGTGTGTGGAGGTGGGGGGGGGTGGTAGTTGTTATTCAGCATTATTCTAGCACTGGCTAATTAATACCTTTTTATTCATCCCTACAATTGTTTTTGCTTAGCTGAGGTGTAAGCATTCCATTTAGAATGTGGGTAGTAGAGGACTGTAAGAACTGGACAATGGTCAGAAGGTCTAAGTTCAGCTATGGGTCTACTTTGAGGTAGGATACTTAAGGTCCACCTGCTACTATTGGTTAAAGATCAGGTAAAGCAGAACCTAGATATCATCCTCTTTTTAACCCTCTATTCCACCTTGCCTACTATCCACCATCCAACCATTCAATATGTATCTTGTTAATTCTGCTTCTTACATAAATCTCAAGTCTTTCCAATGTTCTTTGTTCTCATTGCCAACAATCCTGGGCCAGTTCATTATCATGTTTTGGTTAGATTAGTACAACAGCCTCCTTCTGATCCATGTCTCATCTTGCTTCCCCACTCCACCAGACTAAAAACACTTCTATAACTTCCTGCTTCTTTCTTTTTAAAAAAATCCTCACCTGAGGATATGTTTATTGATTTTAGAGAGAGAGGAATGGATAGAGAGAAAGAGAAACATTGATGTAAGAGAGATATATCATTGGCTGCCTCCCATAGGTGCCCTAACCAGGGATCAAACCCACAGCCTTTTGGTGTATGGGATGATGCTCCAGCCAAGGGCTCCATTTCTTTAGGCTATCAGCTTCTAATTATGGCATTCAAAGTCATTCAAGATCTGTTAACAACACTCATCATCCAACCCTAATGTGCCCCAACCTTCACATCCTTCCTCTAAGTTTCAGTCCATGGAGCTTCCTTCTGTCCCTTAAAGGTACCACAGTCTCTCTGGGTGTTCACACTTCCACTCCCATGATACCCTTCTCTCTTTCTGTTTTTCAGTTCTCGCACTCACAATGAGTTTATGGAGCAATCTGAGTTCACAAAGTTGAAAACATGAATGTATTTCCCCCACACTGCTTCACCAATTAAGACAAACTAAGTTTGTCTTTCCTACTCTACATTAAGAATTTGGGAAGACCCCATAACTACTTAAAAATTATCTTATCAAAAATTTTATCTAGTTTAAACCTCCAATCTCAAATCTAATTTCAGTTCCCTTTCCCTCAGCAACAGCAGGGTCTCAGCATAAAGACGTTGGTGCATGGAAAAGCCTGTGGTTTCACTTTAGACTGGAAGGGTCAGGATTGTCTGATTCCAGGTCACCTTTCTCACCCCTTTGGATTTTCCGCAGTATGGGGCTGGGGATGATGGAGATAAGGAAAGGAACAAGGGTCTCTTATTTAAAAGGCATTATAGTTAATGCCCTCAGTAGAGCAGACATCAAAATGCTGATTGTTTTGGGGGTGCATATTGTGAATTCCTCACAGCTAAAAGTGAAGGCTGTGGGAAAGGACCCCCTGGCCACAGGTGGAATTAAGAATCTGGCAAAATATGAGCTGATCCTTGTACCTGGGCGATTGGCGATCCTCAATTCCATTTCTGTTTAACATCTAGATTCCCTTTCATAACATCTGTTGCCACCGATAGCTAGACGAAGTGTTGTCTTGGAGCCTCTGGCACATCTAAGAATGAGCTTCGTAAAAAATTAATCATCATCTTCATGATGCAGTGGCTCCTCTCTTTAGTTCTTTTTACTCTGCCATTTCAACCGCAACTGTGAGGTCAGAGTAAATGCAGCCCAGAGTCCTGTCGAAGTATGTTCTTCAGTCGTTGTTCTATCCCAAATTCTGTACTGCCTGGAATTAAACCAACTCATTTAAGACAAGCAAACAAGCTGGCTTATTCAGTAATAGTAATGACCAAATGTCTAGTAAAATATTTGCACTCATAGCATTTTAAAAAAGGAAGCAATTCTAGAATAATTTGGTTACTCACTTCTTCCTTGCCCACCGTGTTTAAGTTTTCCTCATTTCAGTTAAAGGGTTTGAACATCTTAGATTGTTTGTCCTTTTAGCAAACATTCTGTAAAAGGCCTGAAGTAGGTGGGTCTTAATTTTCACAGTTTCTAGCAGGACAGGGTGTTTAAGTAGCCTTTCAATGAGCATATATCTTAAGTAATAACAACACGGGCTGGGGAAATAACGTGTGGTTCTTCTGGCTTTTCACCTCTCAGAAGCTGGAAAGTGAAACAAGATACAGCAACTTTGTGCTGTTTTGTTCCATGCACAGTAAGAGTTTTACCACTACAAATTGTCAGACCACGAGGCCAGGTCCCTCACCTGCAAGTTGAAGATCAGGTTCATGTAAACCTGTAAGGAAGACTGTGTCTGAGTCTATTGTGTCTGAATCTATCTGTCTGCTAATCCACCCTCTCTTTGCTTCATCCTGCCAGGGGCACCCACCTCCTAGTTGCCCATGTGCTGAGATGGGCCCCAACCCAAGCAGCTCGCATGTCAGATGTTTTCCAGACCTAAGGTAGTTTATCTTTATCCTTTGGTCCCTCTGGTCCTCTCAGAGTGGTAGACTCTGAAGTCAGATTTGCTCTGCCACTATACTTGAGCAATCCTGGTAAGACGCAGTTTCACCACCTATAAAAAGGGGTTAATTACAGTACCTATCTTTTAGTGTTGTTGTAAGAATTAAATGAATTCATATATGAAAAGTACTTGGATCAGTTCCTGGCTCATGGAAAGAGTCGTACATGTTAGCTCTTTCTATTATTTCTGGTGCCTCCTTGGACTTAGTTACCTTCTATGCTTGGCCTCATCTGTTTTCTTCTGGCTCTTGGCCACCACTATAGGTCTGACACCTGAGTATCAGATAAACTTCCTAATGGGTAAACCCCACTGAAAGCCAGAGGGCACAGAAACCCACTTTTGTGTCCATTCCCACATGAAACTTAGATTTGTCCAAACTTATATTGCTGATTAGTGGCAGATCTGGGTTGACTTCTGTGCAGCATTCAGCAGGGCTGCCTCAGTGGAGTTCATGAGTCCAAAGTAATCATGATATCTGTTCTTCCACTTTTTTTTAGAAAATAAAAAATATATAATTATTAGAATATATACAGCCTTTAAAGTTGATCCATGTCTTTCTGGTTAGAGTTTAAATTTGTACAATCTCTAAATGAATGTAATTTAGCAATATTTATCAAGAGTCAAATACATGAACTCTCTGAGCCAGCAATTCCCAGTTCTAGGAGTTTATCCCATAAAAATACTTGGAAATATGGAAAATGATCAATGTGCAAGGTTATTCATGATTAGAGCATTGCTTGTAATAGCGAGAGGTTGGATAGAGTTCTGGCCAAGATGGAGGTGTAGGTGGAAATCCTTTGCTTCCTCACACAACCAAAAGGAGGATAACAACCAATCTAAAATCAATAAACATCTAAAAGTGCCAGAAAATCAAACTGCATGGAACTCTGACAACCAAGAAATTAAAAGAAAAAGTCAACCAGAACAACCAGACCAGTAAGAATCTGTGACAAGGTGGCGGACCATGCAAGCGGGGCTGGCTAAAGGCAAAACTGAGACTCAGACTTGACTGTGGACTATGGCAGTTGCTGTGGTGGAAGAAACTCCCAGTATCACATGAGAGTTTATTGAAAAGTGGGCTAGAGATGACCAGGTGAGCTGCATTGTTCCCTCTCTGCCCCCTCCCCCACAGGCAGTGCTATAGCGCAGCAAAGAGGGTTGCCCTGCCCTGGTGAATACCTAAGGTCCCACTCCCTTACAACTTAACAAGTACACAAATAAAAAGAAATTTGACCCAAATGAAAGAACAGAGCAAAACTTTAGAAAGAGAGCTAAGTGATGAAGAGATAGCCAACCTATCTGATGGAGAATTTAAAGCCCTAGTAATCAAAATGCTCACAGATCTGATTGAGCTTGGCTGACAAATGAAAAAACAAATGAAAGATATAGGAAATAAAATAAATCAAAATATTCAGGGAACCAAAAGTGATAGGAAGGAAACCTGGACTCAAAGCAATGATTTGGAACAAAAGGAAAAAATAAACATTCAGCTGGAACAGAATAAAGAAACAAGAATTTAAAAAAGTAAAGAGAGACTTGTGAACCTCTGGTACAGCCTGAAACATTCCAATATCTGAATTATAGGGGAGCCAGAAGGAGAAGAACAACAGCAAGAAATTGAAAACTTATTTGAATAAATAACTAAAGAAAACATTCCTAATATGATGAAGAAAATAGACTTCCAGGAAGTCCAGGAAGCCCAGAGAATTCCAAAGAAGTTGGATCGAAGGAGGAACACACCAAAGCACATCATCATTAAGTTACCCAAGACTAAAGATAAGGAGAGAATCCAAAAGCAGCAAGAGAAAAGGAGACTGTTACCTACAAAGGAGTTCCCATAAGACTATCAGCTGATTTCTCAAAAGAAACCTTGCAGGCAAGAAGGGGCTGGAAAGAAGTATCCAAAGTCATGAAAGGCAAGGAGCTACATCCAAGATTAATTTACCCAGCAAAGCTATCATTTAGAATGGAAGGGCAGATAAAGTGCTTCCCAGATAAGGTCAAGTTAAAGGAGATCATCATCACCAACCCATTATTATATGAAATGTTAAAGGGACTTATCTAAGAAAAAGGAGATAAAAAATATGAACAATAAAATGACAACCAACTCACAACTATCAACAAATGAACCCAAAAGAAAAGAAAAACAACAAAAACAAAAACTAAGAAAAGAATTAGAACAGGAACAGAATCAGAGAAATGGACATCAATCACATGTCCATTTCAGTGGGAAGGGGGAAGAGAGGAATGAGAGGGAAAGATACGGGGAAGAAGAAGTGTAATTAGTAGGCATAAAATAGATGGGGAGAGATAAAAAATGGTATAGAAAACAGAACTCAAAGAACTTATACATACAACCCATGGACATGAACTAAGGGTGGGGGAATGCTAGAGGGTTGGGGAGTGCAGGGCAAAAATTGGGAAAACTGTAATAGTAAAATCAATAAAAAATACTTAAAAAATAGTAAGAGGTTGGAAACAACCTAAATATCCATCAAGAGAAAATAATTTAAATAAATTATGGGACATCTGTACAGGTGAATTGAATGCAGACATTAAGAAGAATGAGATTTCTTTTTGTACTGATACAAATTGATCTTTAAGATGTATTGTTAAGCAAAATGAATAAAAATATGTAATACATATTTGTATATAAATATATGTATATATTTTCTTACATGTGCATAATATATCTCTAGAAGGAGACTAAGCAATTGAAGTTGTCTATGGGGAGGGGAACTGAACTATAGGGGCAGAAGGAAAGTTTTTATGGCTTAGTTTTCATTTTGCAATGTTGGAATATGTGAAATGTATTTTTTATTTAAAATTAAGTAAATATAATAATGACCATATATGAAAAACCTACAGCCAACATCATACTCATTGGGCAAAACCTAAAAGCTTTCCCACTAAAATCAGGAATAAGACAAGGATGTCTGCTTTCACCACTTCTATTCAACATAGTATTAGAAGTCTTAGCCACAGTGCTCAGACAAGAAGAAGAAATAAAAGCCATACAAGTTGGAAAGGAGGAAGTAAAACTGTCATTGTTTGCAGATGAGATGACAGTGTACAGAGAAAACCCTATAGACTCCGCCAAAAAACTACTTGACCTAATAAGTGAATTTGGCAAAGCGGTGGGATACAGAGTCAATATTCAGGAATCGAAGGCATTTTTGTACACCAACAACAAAATATCAGGAAAAGAAATCCCATTTGCTGTAACAAGAAAAATAAAGTACCTAGAAATAAACCTAACCAATGATTTAAAGACCTATACTCAGAAAACTATACAACACTGAAGAAAGAAATTAAGGAAGACACAAACAAATGGAAGCATGTACCATGCTCATGGATTGGAAGAACATCATCAAAATGTCCATACTACCCAAAGAAATTTATAGATTCAATGCAATCCCTATTAAGGTGCTGATGGCATATTTCACAAATATAGAACAAACATTTCAAAAATGTATATGGAACCATTAACAACCCCAAATAGCTACAGCAAATTTGAGAAAGAAGAACAAAGTAGGAGGGATCACCATACCTGACATCAAACTATATTACAAGGCCAAGTTAATCAAAACAATCTGGTACTGGCATAAGAACAGACACATAGACCAATGGAACAGAATAGAGAGCCCAGAAATAAACTCAAGTCTTTATGGTGAATTAATATTTGACAAAGGGGGAAAAGGCATAAAATGGAGTAAAAATAGCCTCTTCAGCAAATGGTGTTGTGAGATCTGGACAGCTACATGCAAAAAAAAAAAAAAAAAATGAAACTTGACTACCAATTTATACCATATACAAAAATAAACTCAAGGTAGATAAAAGACTTAAATATAAGTCACAATACCATTAAAGTCCTACAGGAGAGCATAGATAAGAAAATCTCAGATACTCCACTCAGCAATATTTTCAGCAATATGTCCCCTAGACCAAGAGACATAAAGGAAAGAATAAACAAATGGTACTTCATCAAAATAAAAAGTTTCTGTATGACCAAAGAAAACATCAGCAAATTGAAAAGGGAAAGAACTATATGGGAAAATATATTTGCAAATGATATCTCATACAATGATCTGATCTCCAAAATATGTAAAGACTCACACAACTCCACTCCAGGAAGACAAACAATCCAATTAAAAAATGCGTAAAGGACCTGAACAGACAATTCTTCAAGAAGGACATACAGAAGGCCAAGAGACATATGAAAGGATGCTCAGCATCACTAGCCATTCGAGAGATGCAAATTAAAACCAGTGAGATATCACTTCGCACTGGTCAGAATGGCCACCATAACCAAAGTCAACAAACAGCAAGTGTTGGAGAGGTTGTGGAGAAAAGAGAACCCTAGTACATTGTTGGTGGGAATGCAGACTGGTGCAGCCACTGTGGAAAACAATATGGAATTTCCTCATAAAACTAAAATGGATCTGCCTTTTGACCTAGCAATTCCACTACTTAGATTATGCCCTAAGAATCCTGAAACACTAATTCAAAAGAACCTATGCACCCCAGTGTTCATAGCAGCACAATTTACAATAGCCAAGTGCTGGAAGCAACTTATGTGTCCATCAGTAAATGAGTGGCTCAAAAAACTATGGTAGATTTACACAATGGAATTCTATGCAGCAGAAGCAAAGAAGGAACTCCTACCCTTCATGACAGTATGGATGGAACAGGACAGCACTATGCTAAGTGAAGTAAGCCAGGCAGTGAAAGACAAATACCATGTGATCTCACCTGTAAGTGGAACCTAATCAACAAAACAAACAAGCAAGCAAAATATAACCAGAGGCATTAAAATAAAGAACAAACTGACAGTAACCAGAGGTGGTGAGGAGGGAGATAACAGGGCAAAGAAGGGAAAGGTTCATTAAGAACATGTATAAAGGACCTATGAACAGAGCCAAAGGGTGGTAGGATTGAGGGTGGGAGGTGGGAGTTGGTGGGGTGGGAGAAGTTGTGGCAGGGAAATGGAGACAACTGTATTTGAACAACAATAAAAAATGATAAAAAAAGTGTACCTAAATTTTTTAAAAATTAAGTAAATATGTGCATTTCTAATGGAACCATGTGATAATGTGAGTGCATATCCAGAGAATACATGTGGTGGCTGGTGAAGATCAGAGGAGCCTACTGATGACTCTGGCAGTTGTTTCTTGCTCAACTGAAACATCAAGCTGCTTTCAGATATTTGGCTGCTGTGTGGTTTTGTTTGTATATTTGTCAAATACTATTCAAATATTCACACAGTGGACCAGTAGCTAGACAGAAAGCATAAGAAACTAATGGAGAAATACAATGAATTAATGAGGAACATAAAGATGATATTAATTCTGCAAATTTGCCTCAAGAGAATTTATACTATGTCTGAAGTTGTAATTGTCTGATCAAAATTCTTTGCAATACATCAAGATGTCTCTAAGAACCTCAAATACAAATATTAAACAGGTGATGTCTAAAAGATAATCTTATTCACTTTGGCTTTTCTTTTATTGGGGTCTGTCTGGGCTTACCCTATTGCACAGAAAGTCTGCACAGGAGTTAGATTCTATTAGAATCTGTAGAAGAATTATTCATGAAATAAATAAATTTCTACTACTGATCACCTAACGGCAGCCCTGGGTACCCAGGTGACAGATAGCACCGCTGCAAAGCTCCACTGCAAATTAACTTTGGCAATTGGGTGACTCTGTTCTATAGATTTTTAATTTTTTTTTGCTAATTGCTGAAATCATTGCTTTTCTATTTTTCCAGTGCAGTTTATCCTAATACATACAAGATATCACTTCTGACTGGTGACCCTGGGGTCCTCTAACTTAACCTGTTTATGCTGCCTAGGTGCTCAAGTAGAATTTTGTCTATGCCATAAGCTTATATTTTAAGTCATGTTATCCTAAACATACCCTCTATACTTAATAAAAATATATCTAGTTGTTTTTATATGATACAATAGCAGACAAACCAAAAACATAATCTTTATTTATATAGATATCTACTATTTACCATTCAATGAATTATTTGTGGTGAAAAACCCTTTCTTCATATAATTTGGAAACAAAGCTAAAAATTACATAAAGAAACCTATTTTTCTACTTTAACACTATAATGTAGTTACATTTCAATGTATATATGTGTAGTTCAAAAAACATAATGCAAACAATTTTGTAGTTTATTTGTTCACAGATAATTGCATAATTCATTTCAAGAATAAAGCACAGAAGGTCATTTATTAAATATAAAGACAGTATTTGAAAGGTTGTAGTTAAAATCACATGATGCACTTTCAGTTATTTTTAGAAATATTTTTAAATGAAAATGACCTTTTTATATCCCAAGAAAATATATGATAAAATGATGTTAAAATTTTAAAGGAAAGATTATATTTTTCTTAGAAAAGAATTGATGAATCAGAAACAATGCGGGGGGGGGGGGAAGTGCTTGTTGCAGGAAAGCAAGAGATGTACCCTGACTCTGGGTATCTAGTGACATCCACATGAAGTGAGTGTCCTCCTTCACCTTCTTTTCTTGGCCTTCTGCCTTTTCCATGCCCAGCTCACAGCCAACAAGACACAGAATGCTTCCCCAAAGGTGCTCTTTTAAGTTTGGTCTTCTCTCAAGTTTGTTTTCATTCATCCTGGACACTTATCAATTAAATAACAAGTATTACTAAGCACATATTCTATGTGGAATACTTAAGCAATAATATGAATGACAACTGTCACTACCATCACCTTCAAAAACCTCCCCTTTGCTAAATAAATAGGCAAATACAGTGGTACCCTAGTACTTGTCATTAATGCTTCCAGAATTCAGGACAAGTGCCCACACCGGTGAGTACTGAACAGTGAAGCATTTTCTCTAGGAGGGTGTTGTTGTGACTCATACAAGTTCTAGCCGGTGCTGAAACACATTTTTTTTTCTTGTCAAGATGTGATGAGTACAGGGTTTGACAAGTTCTGAAACTAATGAGTACCGAAGTATGATTGTATATTAGTTAAGGAGGGAAAAGCAGAATTTATGGCAAAAAAATGAGTGAGCTAGAACACAATATTATGGGGATAAGCAGATTTCATCAGAAGAGAAGTGACAACCCCACACCCTTGCCCACCGTCTGCTCAAAGGATGGGTCTAGCAGATGCCCCAGACCCCTAGGCACATCAACATGGGGGTCCCCAAATATGTCCATCTCAGAATTTTAACACAGAACTTTGCTTCTGGCCATCCCATTTCAGAATCTCTTCATGAAAAGATGCTACACAAATGCTAACACTTAGTAGAAGTGTAGAGTTGAGCTCTTAACTGGGAATCTGCCTTATCTTTAGCCCCACACCCTTGGTGTGAATTTTTAGGAAGCCCCATTTCTCACACTTGCTATAAGACAGAAACTTCCACTGTGCCCCCTGGGGGATAATGAACACTTCCTTGTCCTCCAAGGCTTACCTAGACTAATGGAACTCCAGGAATTCTGACCCTGGGGACATCTCTGTCTGTGCACTAAGTTCCTTACTGTTGTTCTTGAGTGAATAAGAGCCAGGAGTAGACATGCATTTTGTAAATAAAAAAAGAGTCTTAAAACCTTCTTTTAGAAATGGCTGTTCGCTGATTATCTAGGCTGTGTGTATAGACACAAGACAAGGGGAAATGTGGGCCAGTCCTTTGCAGTTACTAGTCCTAATTCTGAACACTTAGCAATGGCCTCGTTCACTTTCAGTGATTTCCTCTAAGGGAACATGGGCCTCAAAACAAAATTATGCTAAATGCAAGGTGGTGTCCTGGAGAAGGTCCTAGAGCAGAAGGGACTGGTTAGTGGGAAAGGCAAATCCAAATGAAGTCTGGGGTTGAGTTGATCATAATGTACCAATATAGCTTGGTAATAATTTAAGATGTTACATGGTAAGGTGTCAACATCTGGGAACTGGACAAGGGATATACAGAAACTATGGGTACTATCTTTGCAACTTTCTGAAAAACTAAGATTATTCTAAAATTAAGTATACTTTTAAAAAGCCATAATTTTGGAGGTTGCTTCCCTATTTGAAGTGTCCACAACGATGACCCACTCACTCTTGGTAGGGATGGGAGTGAGGTGTCTGGAGGCACCCACGGCCAAAGGGAAGGGACAGATGGGCCACTGTGTGGAGAGGTTGACTGAGGTGCTTGGCCAGTCAGTTTCCTCAGTGTTGGCATTTTGAAGGATTTGGCTTTTTGGATCCTCTTTCCCCTCAATTACAGGGTTTCAGATGGGGGGGCACCAACTCTAGCTCAGTTTGTCATACCAGTGAGCATAGTGCTGGCACGCAGTAGGCTGTCAGTAAGTGTTTGTGAATACATGTTTGTAGAATACATAATACATGAACTGATTGATGTTTCTGACAGTGACATTTGGTATATGCCATTTATTAATCCTTTGTACATATTTCTCTCAACTCTCTTTGCCTTCACATTTTAAATCCTTTCTTCCCTCACATTTTTTCTCTTTGAGAGCCAGCTAACATTGGTTCCTAGTGGTTCCACTGTGGACTATAGAGTGATGCCTCTGCAGCACTGGTGATCGGGCTGCATCGCCCTGCCGTGTCACTTATACATGCCGTGAAAGCAAATGTTCCCCTCCGGTACTAAAGCCACGTTGTGAAAAAGCTGAGAGACCAAAGCTGAGAGCCAAACTCACACAGGGACTAGATGAAATAGAGATATAAATTCAGTCGCAGTGGAGAGAGGAAATCTGGGTCACCTAAAGCAAGGGAAAATATCTGTCTGCGCCTGGCTGGGGCGATTTGAGAACCTCATACCTCCAAACCACTTACACAGACCCCTTGGACAGCTTGAGATCCAGGAGGTGATTCTGGGAGTTTGAATCTTCTTAGAGGAGTCCTTAACCCTGGCTAGCTGAAAACATGTCACACAGGTGCTTGATAAATATGAGACTGCTAAGTTCTGGGCAGGAGGCTAGGAAATGCCCTCTACAGGTATCATTCTCAGGTCCAGGTCTCCAGTAAATGCTTTGGAAGGGGTCCTCAGCAGGGGGCAGCCATCCTTGCAGGACGACCTCTTTTCCACCTCTCTAAGCTTCTATATGACACTCTTCTTATGAACTAACATGGTGCCACCCACCACTTCCCAGGAGCATGTGAACTGCTATCCTGCTGGATGAGGAGTAGGGGAGTTTGTATAGTTAATTTGCTAAACACTGCAAAGGGAGTTCTCAATTCAACTTTCGCCTCTGTCATTGGCAACTTTAAGACTTTATGCTTTCATTTAACTAAAGGGATGTCAACATCTTCAGCTATAAAATGAGACTCCTTAACTGGGCTTGTCTTCTATTTATATAACATTTTAATAATGAATTTGTTGGGTGGGACTGGAAATTAGATATCTTATGTTCACGTCTAAGTTCTACCATTAACTTGAGCAAGACATTTTACTTTTTTGACTTCACTTTTTCCTCCCATAAAAATAGCAATTGAGAATTTAATCTACAAAAAAAATTCCTAGGTTGATTTATCTTTGACCTTCATCTAGGGCAACAAAAAGGTTAATCTTGAAGAGAGGATACTTTCATTATTTTTTCTTGTTCTTTCTTCCCTCTGATGCCATATGAAATTGGGGCAACTAACTGGTTTTCCAGGTGTGTCTTAAGGATACTGTATAGAGGAATAATTCACAAAAGTTGCCTAAGCAATCATTGTAGTATTTAAAATGCTTCACTAGTTTGGCTCTACCAGCCTTCTAAATATCATTCCTTCTTCACGCCCTACATTCCAGTCACTCTGGAGAACCTTCTGGAGTCTGCTGTTCCTGATCTCTCAGCCCCAGACTTTTATACGTTTTTCTTTCAAGTTGAAATGTTCTTTCTCCCATCCTCACCCTGCCCATTTTTTTTCCTCCACATGGGGAATTCTTTCTAGAACCTTCTTACATGTGTCAGTTCCTGGGTAATCTTTTTTCTACCTCCCCTGTCCCCCCCACCAGTAGGAAGAATTAGGCACTTCCTGGTCTACTCTCTCCTTTTCCCATTCTACTGTTTTATCATGATATTTATTACATCATATTACAGCTAGTAATTTCCTGGTGCTCTCCAACAGACAGTCAGTCCCTGCAGAACAGCACTTTGTGCCCTAACATTTGTCACAATATCTTGCTAAGCCACTCTGAATTAAGGAGCAAGTAAACACAACTTATAGTTCAGTTTGAAAAGGTGAAGATCAGGGTCAGAGAAGGTCGAAGCCAGTCTTCCCCAGTTAACCAGGGCTTGTGCAGTGAGAGTCCACAAAGAACGCTTGAAGAGATTTGTCTCCTCATCATGTGACTTGGTGTTCTTTCAGTGCTTTTTAAAAGGAACCAGGAAGCCTCAAAACAGCACATTTTGGAGCCAAGTATAGAGTAGATGTACCTCTTCCAAACCCCGAAGTCGGGAGCTCAGAAAGGAGAGGCAGGTGCTGAACACAGCAAAGCAATGAAAGGTGAGTTGTATGTGTGTTTTCCAAGTAGTGCATTCTGCAAAAAGTGTCACTTCTTGGCTCACGGGTGACATGGCCCTGCCTGTCATACGGTGTTCCTAAGTGGCATGTACACAATGACAGACGTATGTGTCAAACCATAACAAAAAGTAGCCTAGGGGAGTGTGGGGCAGCTTCAGCAGAGCTGAAATAAGACATCAAAACCAGCCTGGAAGCCTGGGGTGCCGTCTGCCTCACCATTCTGTGCCTCCAGCAAACAGCTGGGCCACTACCGCATGAACCTCAGCTGGCGTTCCCCTCTGTCCACTACGCAGGTGCTGAAAGAGGTTGAGCCTTTGGCACTGTGACCTGCTGGTGCTAATGAGTGTGAAAGGGTCCACTGGACCCTGGGGAGGGGGTCAAGATGCCAGATGGCACATCCTCAAATAGCTGGCCATCTTCACAGTGTCTGAGGGCTGATCTAAGAGGGAGATGGTGGAAGAGAAGTCGCTGTGCTCAAAGCTCCATATACCTTCCCTTCCTAAGAGTAACTGTCACTTATGTGACAGCAGGGAACACTCACTGAGAATGTACTGCATGCCAGGGACTATGCTAGGCACTTTATAGGATTATCTGATTTAATTCTCACAACAGTCTATTCTTGTCTCTATTTTACAGATGAAATGATTAAGGTCCAAATTCATTAAGTAACTTGCCCACATTCACACCACTAATAGATAGGGCTGAGGTAGGGACTCAGACTCAGGCTGTCCTATGACTTCAGCCACATGATGCTTTATTCTACACAAGAGCTGGAAAGAAAACGGGAAGCAGAACCAAGTGGAGTCAAGCAGGGCCAGGTGACACAGAATTACCTGAGGAAGCTGATTTACAGCTGCCTCTTGTTTGTTGTTGACCCACACAGTAAAATCCAACTGGGGAAACTGCTCAACCCAGGTTGAGTAGAGTATGGGCCTCATAAATAGGGTTCTCTTGACTACCATGGGAGACTCTCCAAACTCAAGGAAGGGGCTGTAACCATAGCAACTGTGATATGCCATAATCTCTACTTCACAGAAAGAAAAGAGTTTTATCTTTTTAAAAAATTTATTTAATTATTTTTAGAGAGAGGTCAAGGGAAGGAGAGAGAGAAACATTGATTGGTTGCCTCTGGCACACCCCCAACTGGGGACCTGACCTGGAACCCAGGCATGTGCCCTGACCAGAAATCGAACCAGTGACCCTTTTGTTTTGTGGGCCTGCATTCAATCCACTGAGCCACATCAGGCAGGGCGAAAAGAGTTTTATCTTAAAAAATGACTGCTAGGATAATCTACCATTGACATTCAACTTCGGTAGCAAAAAGCCAGTGGAAAATTTTGGCGACTGAAATACTGCTCCGTGACCACCCAGGGTGTGGAGTTGTAACAACAGGAACTCGGGGTGGGGGTGGGGGTCAGACAGTTCAGGTCTCTTGCCAGGAGCCATCAGTGCTGGGGTCAGCAGGCTTGGCATCTGTCAGCATCACTGTTCACTAAAGCCCTTGAAGGCTTGCCTTATCACAGACAGTTGAGAGTCATAATTTCCTTCTTCCTGCACCGGCTCACTTACAATGCTAGTAAGCAATTTAAAAAGCAAATTATACTAATTTTGTTTATCTCTGAAGTGTGAAATTTTAGAAGATGGTGCCAAATGAATGATCATGTATATTTCTCAGTTTGTTCCTGCCTTTTTTTTAGTTTGCTCATCCTTAAAGATAGTTATCTACCTTGTAAATTTCACTAAGCAAAATGGAAGATGAAAAAAAATTAGAAAATTACCTTTAAAAGTACAGGTTTTGAATGCTGATAAGAAGAAAAAACAGACTTCTATGGATCAGTAAGTGCAGATATTTTTGTCCACATATATTGTAAGCCTATTGTTCATTGTGTAAAGAAGTCAGCTAAACATAAACTCCAATAAAATGGCATGACTTTTACTTATGAAACAAGACTGAAATGGAATTGTCATTAAGGTAGAGTGGAATCTCATCTTATATGTGAATTTCAGTCTAAATTCAGTATATTGACTTTGAGAACTGAATGTGGTCAAAATTATCCTTGAAAAGTCTTTAATTATTCCATAAAAAATGTACATATGATATGATGTATGCAACTGTAGGTAGCTATTGCCACAAATTCACTGCATAATGAACAACCCCTCAATCTCCTTGAAAAGCAATAGTAAGCAATTTTTTTTTATTACTCATGCACCTGTAGGTCTGTTGTAGCCTTTCCACTCCGTGTGCCTCATTCTGGGGCTCAGGCTGGCGAGACATTTACTCTCCAAAGTGCATTCCTCCCATGGTAATGGCAAATGCACAAAGGAATGAACCCATACATGTGCATTTTAAGCATCTCTTTGCACTAACACTTGCTAACATTCCATTGACCAAAGCAAGTTACATGGCCAAGACAAATCAAGGTGCAGGAAAGTACATTTCAAACACCATGAGGCCATGGATGAATATGGCTATTTAGCAGTACTACCTAGGAGTGAAGAAAGGACAAATAATTCAAATTACCACAAATCTTTAAGGTATAATATTTTTAATTATATAAAAGACATGGCTCTAGTCCAGACAGAGCAAGTTTAACCTGTACATGATGTTGTCCTTAAAGACAACATATTTATGTAGCTTTTGGGTCTGTTTCTTTGGTATACCTGCCCTCTAATGGTCAGAGAAATGTGGCTGTGAAGCTGACCCCACAGCCTCTGCAGTCAGCCTCCCCATCCAGAGACTCTGAAAAGATCTTTCTCTCCACTAGCCATTGTTCCTGATGAACTTCCTGGCCTCTACCTGCCAGCCCTGCCCCTGGCTGCCAACCTAACCCTCTGGTCCCATTTCTACTCTCCCCCATTCCCTTGGACCACATGCTTTGGGCCTGCTTAGATGGGACTCTATTATCCCCCTGTGGTTGGACAGCTGCTCCCCCACTCACACCTCCTACATTCTGAGACTCAGAACCCTGGAACTCAGAGTCACCTGGAAGGAAGGTTGGACAATGCAAACCTAAAAATCCCACTTTCTCCTAAAATGTCCAGTAAGGTGAAAATGGCCTAATACGATTCATTCAGGAGAAAGTAGACACTAAATATTTCAAGCAGAAAAAGATTTAACTCAAAGAAATACCTGGCTTTGGAGCAGGGCTTGGGAAGTCCACTTTTAGGAAGTCAGGAGGAGCAGGGGTCACAGGGAAGCTGCCACCCAGCCTCCAGCTGCCTGGAGCCCTGAAGTCATGGTTCTCAAGAGGGTGTCTCAAAGCCAACAGCAGCTGCTGTCAGCAATTTCAGTTGCCTGCTGCAGTGCCTGGTTCTTGGGGAGACCACCCCTCTTCCCTAAAACTACAGCAAATCATCTCCGGTGCCTGACAGAGTTATTTCTTTCCACTTGTTATTGGAAAACTTTATCTCTGAACCACAGTGACAAAGAAATTGCAGCCTTTTCTCCAACAATGAAAAAAAATAACATAGAAGTGGGCAGAGACGATGCTGGGTTGACAGAGACAGTGTAAAAAATCCATCATATCCTTTCCCATAGTTAAAACTTCCAACAGTGGCCACCACCACACCATGCCTCTGCCCAACATGATGCCAGTAAAAATATGCTCATAGCATTTAAAAAATCATCCAGATAATTAAGTTAGTTCAAGAACTTGCAGAACCCTGGTAGACCCATTTCCACATTCATTTATCTAAACTGAAGAATGATACTTATAGTTAAGGAATGTTTTACATGGATACTATATATTTTAAAATTTATTGGAGTTTTATATTTTTTCAAATAAACTCAATAGAATATCAAACTGAAATTTTTACAAGACTCCTCTTTGTGATAAGACTTGAAAAATCTCTTCCTCTGTTCCTACCTAAATGAAGGAGGAGAATTCTTCTGCCATTTATTCTCCTGCTATATGGCATCTTGGCTTTGTTCACACATTATTTTATACTAAAGAAAGTCATACACTCTAATAATAAATCTAACTGGAAAATCTTAACAACCATAAACAATGATTCTCATCCCACCCTTTCGGTATAGGAAGAATCTATAAAACATATAGAATATGTTTGTAACAGAAAGGAGATAATTATATATAGTCTTCAAGGAAATTCAGTGATTATTACAAAGTTAAGAAATTTGAGCCCTGTCTGGTGTAGCTCAATGGATTGAGTGCAGGCTGTGAACCAAAGGGTCACTGGTTCAATTCCTAGTCAGGGCACATGCCTGGGTTTCGGGTCAGGTACCCAGTAGGGGGTGTGTGAAACACAACCACACATCATTATTTCTCTCCCTCTCTTTTTCCTTCTCTTATCCCTCTCTAAAAATAAATAAATAGAATCTTAAAAAGAAATTTGAGTTAAACACTCTTGGATCCTGGACTGTAACCACTCATGTATTTACTCATTCATTCAACAAGCACAAGAGTATTTACCCTGTGACAGGTAAAACTGCATATAGGTCCTACCCTCAGGTTCCCGTCTGGTCGAGGAGCTCTCCTGCCCTAACATCTAGCTCACAAAAATTCCCATCTCCAAATTGTGTTAGAGGAAATTCCCATACCACCAAATAATTCTGACCTTTTCCAAAGGAATCACCAAAGAGCTCTTTCACACTTCTGATGAGTTTTTAATTAGGGAAACTAAGGTGACTCTCTTTTGTAGAGCAAATGGCACTGACAGCAGGTGGCTCCAGCAAAGCCGTTTGGTGAACTGAATGACTGGATGTCCTTGGTCATAAATCAATGTGCTTGGGTGTCTCTCCAAGTTGCCTGGGTTTTCAGGGAAACTGGTGGTCAGGTGACTAGATTTCCTATTTTTCAGAGGATAGACATATCTGAAGTTTTGTGATTTTATTTTTTTTCAGAAACATCTTATTGAATCAACTTTTTCTCAAGAGGTTGATATTAATAAATGCCATAGGCTAGATTCTGCAAAAGGTAGATGAGTTTCCATTTTAAAAAGAGAGTAATATTAAATCCAACAATGGCACTATAAAATCATAGAGCCAGAGGACTATAGAGAGTTGCTAGTATACTGCCAACAGCTGTCCAGAGAAAAACTCAGAAGGTTGGAGTCACAAGACTCCTTAAATTTTAGAGCAGGAAACTGAGGCCTGGAGAAGAAAACACTTGACTAATTCCACCCAGTGAGTGGAAGTCTGAGTGGGCTCCTGGTTACAGGCTGCTCAGATGGCTGACATCCCTAGAGAACCACATGGCAAGGAGAAACACAGCCAGTCCTCAAAGATCTTGAGAAGAAACTGTTCCCTAGCCATTACTCCTTTGCTTATTAGCCATCACTGACTGCAAATCTATTTGAAACACACCAGTGATGTCATTTTACAAATGAGATGGCTAACTCAAATACTACAATACGAAGATGGAGGCATAGGTAGATTCACTTTGCCTCCTCGCACAAATTAAAAAACAAAAAATAGTCAAAACTGCCAGATAATTGAACTGTATGGAAGTCAAACAACCAAGGAGTTAAAGAAGAAACATTCATCCAGACTGGTAGGAGGGCCTGAGATGAGTAGCTGGGGTAGAGAGGACTTGCAGCAAGTGGTGGCTGGTAGACTGGAGTGGGCAAGACAGCAGCTGGTGGAACAGGTGATCCCACATTTGCTTGTGGATAATCTGGGAGGAACAACAGGTGAAGTAGACAGACCACACAACTCAGGATTCCAGTGCAGGGAAATAAAGCCTCAAAACCTCTGACTGAAAAAACCTGTGGGGCTTGAGAAGGCCAGAGAAACTCCCAGCATCAGAGGAGAGTTTGTTGGAGAGACTCATTGGGTCCACAAAACTATCCACCCATTAATCAGCACCAGAAGGGCCCAAATTGCTTGTGGGTAGCTGTGGAAGTGACTGAAAGCTGGCCAAGAGCTTAAAAAGTGGCATTGGTCCCTCTCAGGCCCCTCTCCCACACACAGCATCACAACTCAGCAACATGGGTTGCCCTGCCTTGGCAAATACCTAAGGCTCCACCCCTTACTGCATAACAGGCATGCTGAAACAAACAAACAAACAAAAAATGTCCCAAATCAAGGAACAGATCAAAGCTCCAGAAAAGATACAATGAAGCAATGGAGAGATAGCCAACCTATCAGATGCACAGTTCAAAACACTGGTAATCAGGATGCTCACAGAAATGGTTGAATATGGTCACAAAATAGAGGAGAAAGTGAAGGCTATGAAGAGTGAAATGAAGGAAAATATACAGGAACCAACAGTGATGGGAAGGAAACCAGGACTCAAATCAATGGTTCAGAGCACTAGGAAGAAATAAACATTCAACCAGAACAGAATGAAGAAACAAGAATTCAAATAAAGTGAGGAGAGGCTTAG